>VZRQ01005882.1:0-43752 GCA_013397975.1 Machaerirhynchus nigripectus
GCTTAAACCGGATCGTAACAGGTGCATCACCTTTGATAAATTCCATTGTGCAAAGAATAAATAAAAGAAATAAAATAATCTAAAAGTGTATCAACTTCTGTTGCCTGAGATATTATATATTTAATTACATATTTTTAGCTAATTTCTTCAAGTCTTTCCAGTGTGCCTTTTCTAATTCATGAGGAGGGATATTTTGATTGAACTTCTCCTTAGACATGGTCCTTTGTTGGCTTTTGTGGCTGATGCTAACTTTCTTTAGGGCCTGATCAAACTTCCACTGAAGTTAAAGACTCTCAGTAACATCAGTAGGATGAATTGAGATCATATCAGTGTTGAGGATAAAGTTTAACTCCAAAGTAAAAATGTAACTCCACTGTGCATATACCTGTGAAGACAGAATTTTCTGCAAACTTCTGAAAACCAAAGATACATGCCAGATACTCATATAATATAATTAAAATGATACAGTAAGCGAATATGTATTTCTAAAAATTGACTCTACTGTTGCTAGATAGATAATTCAATAGATACATTGAATTCCTGTGGCTTAAGGGACGTTTTGTACTTCAGATCAAAGATCAATAGAAAAATCTGATTGTATTGCAGTCAAGATTAAAGGAAGCATACCCACTTCAACAGGGGCCCTCTCTACCCTCATCTGCACAGAAATCTTAATGGGTTTTGTACAGAAAGTTTAACAGGAAAGTCTGAAAACTTCTTCAATTCATACCTGTGCTGGCATGCAGGTCTGAGGTGATAGAAGGAACACATACATCTTTTGGGGCAGAAAGCTCTCCAGCAGCCGAGGACTGTCGTAAGCTAAAGGGCACTCTTGAGAAAGACTCAGTACAGAATTATGTCCTTTACACTGACAGAGACTTGAGATATGTCCAAGAAGCTGGAAAAGAAAGGATTTTTAGCCAAATTAAACATGCTACTCCATGTCCTAACTATTAGAGCATAAAAAAAAAAAAAAAAAAAAAGAAGATGGGTTTGTCTAGATCTCAGAAATTTTAATACATGAAAACAGAGAAGACATTCTCCATTCCTAAAGCTTCAGCCATTTGTTGCTGACCAGTTGTTAAAATTACATTTAACCCTTTAGATAAACAAGAGATAGATTTTGGAAAATCATTTTAACCTTGAGATAGACAGAAGTTTCTTTTTGCATTTTCAGAATTAGATCATTTTGCAAAACATAAAAAAGAATGTGAAATGTAAAAGAATAAAAAAATGCCACCAAGTCGTCAGAAAAAGCATATTCAGGTAAAGCAAGAATAACACGCTATAACAAGGAACCAAGCCAAAAGATTTCAGATGTATATTAATATTTACAAGCGTATCCCAAGTGCAGGTTCTTTGTTCAGTCCACTGCTACAGGAGAGTGTAACTTGGCTGAGAGAAGGAACACATGACAGGCCATTGCAATAAGTTAAAACATTGTTGGGTAATAACCTGTCTGTATTCAGCATATATACTCCCTACAATTCAGTCATCATGCTAACAAATGCAGTCTCTCATGGTGTAAGAGTCTGTTTAGGATAAGACAGAGGCATTTTATTCAAATGCCTCTATGAGAAATGCAACGTGCCTAAACTTGCACCTGCAAGCTTGCACTGATTTGCCAGAATAATTTAATCAGTACATACATCAATACGCTAGCATATACTGGAGAATGTTCAAGAGAAACCTTGGGGCTCGCCTCTTGAGAAGACAAACAGGAGAAAAGGAACCACAGGACCAACAAAGAGCAGTATGTTAAATTCAAGGAAGGCAAACTCCAGCAGTGCTATCACCAGGTAGACAATCAATTTCATGAGAGAAACTTGTTCAAGTGAATAATTTTGGTTTATATCTCATTCTGGACATAATAGCTGTCTAGCATCATGCACTACTCTTGCCGAAAATCAGATTATAAGAGTATTTATTTGAGAATGATGCTTAAGTGTGCTTAACACTAAGATAAGTTTAAACACTGTCCTGAATCAGGTGAAAAAATACCTATATCTTCTTTTGTGCATCTTTAACAGTTTTTCACTCTTCTCTTCTGTTGTAATTATTTTCATTAGAGTCATGCAGCACTGTATCACCTAATATCACAAACACCAATGTTCCAGTGACACAAACTTTCCTTAGAAAACGCCATATGCCTGTCGTCTCCAAAAGATTTCAGGCTTAAAACATATTTTGACAAATTCCAAGCAGGGGTCCAGCCCTTACTAGTACACTGGTGGGCTGAATTCATGGAAGACAAAAATAACCCAGCCAGATTCCAGAGCCTCCAGTGTCTTCAGTGTTTGAGCTAAAGAGTTTGATATGGAGAAATAAACAGTGGTGGAAAGAGAGGGAACTGGAAACTTTTCTCAGTCAGATGTATCCCCCATTATTCTAGACCCTTCTAGTAAGAGACATCTGCTCTATTAAATATGTGACAATCCATCTATCTTTCCACATAACATTGTCCCAGTACTTAAAGGGTTCTGTTACCTCCAACTTATATGTGAAACAAGAAACACAGAGGGTCTAAGTGACCTCAAGTTATGCTGAAAATCCGTGCAATGTGTAGGAACTTAATCTCTCCGGTCCCAGTCCAAGCCTTTAGCCATGAGATGCTCTCTTTCTCCAGCTGGTAGCAGGGTTATCAAACACAGATAGTACCCACTGGCCATGTCTCCAATAGCAAACGAAATGAGAGATAGACTGCTCCTTGGCCTCAAGGCCAGCTGACACAGCACAGTTCCGATCTGCACAGCCAAGTTCTTGTACCCAAAATAAGGAATTAATGTTCAAGCTGTTTGCCAAGAGTGCTAACTCCCAACCTACGTACACTCCAGTGTAGCTTGGGAGAACGCTCCTTAACACCGGCCAAAATTCTGACAAAACCTGTGCTAACAATGTAACAGCATATACGATTCCAAATCAGAGCCTGAGGCTATTCCCTGTCCATCTCTGGCCTGCTCGTACAGATGTAGCCTTGTTTTCCAGATACCAGTTGCTTGGAAGCTTTGTCTGTTGAGAACACATAGCGTTTGAAGAGGCCCTGCCAACAAAGCTGCACCACAAGCATTTCTTTTTGCTTTCCAAAGGTTTCTATTACTGTGAATTCTCAGTATTACCACGGTCTGCATCAAACCTTTACCCAGTCGTAATGCTAGGAAAATGAGATACATCTTGATGTTTCATGCCCAAATGCAACTTCAGGAGCAAGATATAACACTAAAACTCTATTCTGGTCTTTTCTGCCTGCAGCTGGAAAGTTTGGAGCTACAAAATCAATGTCCTATAGTTCAGAGATTTCTTTTTGCATGTTTCTTTGTGCACTGGAGGGAGAACATTCACTTGTTCTCTTGTTTGAAATGCATTATTTAGTTATTATTCATTTACTAGCCTAAGACAAAGCTAAAGTATGACATTAGTGTTCTAAAGTGTTATTGATTACCAGTACAAAATGAAAATATACAATTGATGAAAGCATCAGGATCCTATGGGGACTTACAGTTCAAAAGGTTAAAAAGGAAATGCTGATCTCTTGAAACAAATTGATCTACATGCAACCAAGCTGAGCTGAGTCTCTAAGCAAGCTGGGAGAGACAAGACAGAGCAGCTTGTTTGTTTTTCGTCTGTAGTAAAAATACAACGACTGTAATTTGAAAAGAGCAAGTGCCACATTTGTGTAAAGTCTTCTGTTTGTTCTTCAGTTCATTGCTAGTGATACGGCTTTCTGTTTTGTAAATAAACTGTTTCACGTCAGTTCCTCACTCCCAGGATTGCTGGGGCTATGGCAAGCCTGGAAGCTGTATTCCAGTCATACTGGAGGAAAGTGCCATGTTTTGCTGCTGGGAATGCCCTGTTACCACAGGGTAAGTAGGGTTAGCAAACCTCAGAGGCAGAGGTGCGTGTCTATCGGGTCACCTAAGAGGATGCCTTGCTACAAAGAGGGTTTTGGCAAAGAAGAGTGCTGGGGGTGGGGGGAAATCAGAAAATATTTTCCTCTCTTGTAAGGAGACAGACACCTGGTAGCTACCAGGTGGTGCTGCTCATTGCCATGGGGATGAACACATTCAAATTGTGTCCCGCCTTTCCCCAGAATCCAGAGTCTGCCTCAGGAGCAAAACACTCAAGGTAGAATAAATCATCCCTCCCTTTACTATGAAGTGTCTCCAAAATGAGTAACCCCTTCTTCTCTTCTGTGATTGCAATAACAACTGGTTTCCAGAGGAAAATTAGGGATGTTTTGCTGACTTCTCAGGTTTTACCCATAACCAAGAGCCACAGATGAATAGGGTCTGCTTTCTTTTATCAACCAGAAGTAACTGGACAAGGGTAAGAGAAGGATAAAAGCCATCATGTGAAGGTAGCTTAGCTTCGCTAAAGCAAAGATGGTGTGTGGTGGAAGGTTGTCACAGCTGTTTCTCTGGTCCATTGCTAAGATGGTTGTCAGCATGTTTGCCCTTCTCTTAATACTAAACATTCAGTCACTGAAGGAGAACCTGCTCTTCAAAGGGAATCCCTTCCTCATCATTCCAGGGTAAGAAGATAAAATATAAATGCAAAAATATATTTTCATCCCTTTCCCTTCAGCTGCCTCAGCAATGGGCATGCCTAGCATCTGTCATTGAATCAATGAAATACAACAAAGTGCACAGAAGAATACATTTGTCTGTATTTGTTTCCCTTTGGAAAGTGAGAATATAAGAATGTCTGTGTCAGGAAAGACAAAAGGTCCATCTATCTTAGAATGTTCTCTGATGTGGTCAGTACCAAAAGTGTCCAAAATATAAACAGGAGGCAGCAGTTTCCCACAGCTTTCTTCAGCCTGAGCCTACAGAATTTCTTAAAATTAAGGTAATTTCTTTGTGTTCCATAATCCAGAGTGGATGTTTCATCCAGAAATTTTTCTATTATGTATTTTACAACCATCTAACTTTTCTCACCCATAATCCCCTTGGAAAAGGGTCCTGCAGTTTAATTGTACGTTAGGTAAAAAACTAAGTCTACAGCAATTATATAGTGAGAAACTCAGTAATTGCTCCCTATTCACAACTGCATTGCTTGCCATCACATCCCCATTCAGACACCTCTGGTTCAGGATGAAGAGTGTTAGTCTATTCAACCTCTCCATGTACAGAAAGTATTACATACCTTTGATCATTTCCATAGCCCTTCTTTGGGTTTGCTACAGGCTTTTTGAGATGGGTTGATCAGAACTAAATACAATAGCAGAAAAGAACTCAACATGAATTCACAGAGGGGCATAATCATATGAGATACTCTGAAGCTTCCTAGAGGTGGAAAATCAGCATCCCAAGAGCCTAGTGAGCTATTTATGTCCCCAACACAACTCAAAGATAATGGAGCAACATGACCCCCAGTTCTGCAGAGCAAAAATGGAAGCCCAGTGAACCAAATGTACCCATCAATAACTTACCACCTATTTCATCAGCAGTGTATTTGTTTAAACAGAGAGACTTATGTGCCTAAAGACACTGGTAAATTTAAACCTGAGAGACAAATTTGCTCAAGGTCAGAGAGGCAGCCTGTGGTGGATAAGGGAATTGAAAGCAGGTCTCCCATATCTCACATTAGCACCACAATCACTCACCTTCTCTCATCCTGTGTGCCCGTTACTGACATTTAACATTCTTTATCCATTATATTTATCTGTCATCTCTGAAATCCTTATGTGTTCCTAGGCAGAATATAACAAAACCTTCACACTTTTAAAATCAAAAGGCTATGTAATGAAGAGTGCTTAAATATTCCCAAACTGAGATTTGGGTTAGAGGAATGTATAGATTATGAGCTGCCTGCATATTCATTTCACTGCATTCCTCACTACTTTGGAAAAAGGGGGAAAAGGACATAATGTTTACTAGCTCTAACACTGTTGCTCTTGCCAACTGAAAGCACTTAAATTCTCTTCCTACAGCTGCCCCTGCTGCAGGCTTCTGAAACAAAGAAAACTGAAATAAAAGAGCAAAGAGCATAACGGCTACCAAGTTGCTGCTTTAAAGTTTAGCTCTGTATTTAAAGGTTGTAGGGTTTGAAAATGTGCCATTAAAATATACCACAGGCATCTACTTGAGTAGAGTTAAGCTTGCACACTCTCCTTTCTATTGACAGTAACGATCCAGAGTCAGGTTTTTTCAATCAGGTTAGGAATTCACTGTTCCATTTATCAGGTTTGTTTTTGGCCTGAAAGAGGGCATATAAATTAAAAGCATACCCCAATAAGACACAAGCTTTGATGTCTAACAGGGTTCTGTGAATTCATTATTTTAATATTTTAGATTTATAATCAGAAGGCTAACCATTTTGCTCCAGTCTACGTAATACGTTTTTCATGGTCCCTTTCCCAGCTCTCTCTGAAAAATGTTGTACTCAGATCACATTCATTAATACTGGGGATGTTTTCAAGCCCTAGGGTACTAAGATCAGGGATGATTTGAAACACCAACTTTCCTAGGTATTAAAAATACAGTTCAAAAGAAGTTGAGGGACTTTTGCATCGCTTGAAATATTTATCTTTAATAGTGTATCAGCATAAATCTGCTGAAAAAAATTACTTTGAAGGGTGTATAATATCTAGCAATGGAGAAACGATAAAAAAGGCTGAGGAAAAGGGAAAAAACTAGTTTAGGGGAAACTCCTCAAGATGGGACTTGATACAGGACATTCAAAGTTTCACTTTTTTCAAGGAAATTGCTGTCACAACTTAAAAGTTGTTCATCCTCTACTGTCTACTTGTACAGCAGAGTACTTAAGCATCACAACATTCCCTTTTGAGCAAAGCAATGAAAAAAAACCCCTCAGATTTTTCTAATCCTAAAAAGCTGCTCCTCCTTTTGACCAGCCAGTCTACAACAGTAGGACAAAAAACCAGCACAGTCTGTTTGCTTTTCCAGTCCCTTGATGTGAAACTAGCTTAGTTGGGTAGTTAATACGAGTTTACTCGTATTACTTGCTTTGCTTTGCTTGTGCAATAAAAATGAGTGGAATGATATCAGTATGCACAATTCAAGACAATCATCAGATATAACAGAGTCACAGCCTGTCCCCAGTAAAGTATGGAAATTTCACATTACTTCTTTCATGTTAAATCCATCAGCTGTAGCTAGGTCAGCAGTCATCTTTTCAATTGTTCTGTATTATTTTGGAATGAATTAATTAGACACAGAATTGCAGAATCAATCCTCAATTCGAATTTTTTGGAGTTTTTGCTTCACGAATACTTTTTTGCTTCACTTTATCTTTGGAGAAGATCTAAAATGCAGAATTTTCCCTTCTGGTATTTTCACTGTATAGCAGCTGATCAGTGAGTGAAAGCCACTCCATGTATATGGAGCTATACATCTTCCTGAATCTCCTTTTTTCATATTACTATGCACAAAGGTACCCCTACTTCTCTCCAAAATTGTTAGATTTGCACGGCACCATTTAGGATTATCCTTAATTAGAGAGAAAAAAATTCAGGTGAAATTGGTTTTTTCTATATTATGGTTATTTTTCTTTCTGGCATCTGTCATATAGAGGGAACAGAAAGAGTACAGGAGGCAGACCAAAGCAGACCAAATCACTGATGATTTTAGAAAGTTAAACTGTACCAACAAGATCCTTCACCTGAAGGACCTATCACATTATACCATCGCTTTCTGATGGACTCATTGCCTTTGTGATACTCTGATCAAGAGATCCAAACTCTTTACAGGTAATTGGTATTTGGAACTACGCATGTCTCTGTTTTCCAAGGTCACGGCTTAGGTACTCATATTTTGTCATTTTATGAATGTGCATTTTCATGTGAGCAATGTTATGAGGTGAAAAAGTTCCAGCTGAGGCCACAGAATTACAGAATGGTTTGGATTAGAACTGACCTTTAAAGATTACCCAGTCCAAATTCCCTGACATGGGCGAGGACACCTTTTAGTAGTTCAGGTTGCTCAAAGCTTTGTCCAACCTCACCTTGAACGCTTTCAGGGAGGGGATGTCCACAACTACTCTGGGAAATCTGCTTTTTCTTCCTTATGTCCAGTTTAAATCTACCCTCTTTCAGTTTCAAACCATTGTCCCTCGTCATGGCACTACAGGTCCTTGTAAAAAGTTTCTCTCAGTCTTTCTGATAAGTCCCATTAAGTATTCAAAGTCTCCTCAACAAGGTCTCTCCAGAGCCTTCTCTTCTCCATGCTGGACAACCCCAAGTGAATCAGTCTGTCTTCAGACCGTAGGTTCCAACCCTCTGGTAATCTTCATAGCCCTCATCTGGGTCTGCTTTAATAGGTCCATGTCTTTCTTTAAATATGTTTTTTAGATATTTTTAAAAAATTACCTGGTTTTGGAAGGACTGAAATTCCACACATTTCTTGTCATAATTATTAAAAGCAGTAAGAGTAACAGTATTAAGAGTGGATTAAAGCCCTATCTGCAGCCTAGGACCCTACTGTAGTGTAGCAATATACCAACAAATAGTGCTCCAGCAAGTGCTAGCATGCTACCTGGTTCTGATTAACTAATGCTAATTGATTTTTAGCTAATGCATTTTTAGGAAATACATTTAAATAGAAAATCGTTAATGCCATAGGTACTCCGAGGATGGCATTAAAGGCATCCATATTCTTCTCTCTAGGCAGCTTATTTTTAATTTTTGGAAATTATTCCCTGAAGGCTGCCTTCAAGGGTCAAACAGGAGGGAAGACAAACCCTAAGGGTATAACATATACCTTTATAAAAAAAAATTAACTAGACAGTTGCACAAAATTACACTCAAACAGGCAAGAATACTTAAGAATGGTAACATTTATAAGAAATTAATTCTTTTCATCTGCATCAACAGAAGTCAAAATCTGAGAGGTCTTAAGAAGCAATTTTTTGGTGGCTTTGAACTTGGTTAAGTAGAAAGATAAGCAACAATGAAAATTTTAAGTCATACTCCCCAAGAAATTAACAATATATCATCCAGAGCCAGGTCATACTCACAAATTTTTAAAGAAATTCAGTTGTGAAACTGGAAAATAAAGTACAGAAGCATGTCCCCCTCTGCTTACTGAAAGTTCCATTACTTTCCAGCAGAGTGACAAAAGACAAATATCAGACCAAGCTTTGTAAGGGGCCTCAGAGGCAATTTTGGAAATTACAGACTAATGAGTCTGATTAACACACCATAAAATTCATTTGCCTCCTAATTAGCATAAAATATAATAGAAGCTAGAACAGGTGAGCATATGAATAACTGCAACATGCTGGGGCAGAATCAACATCATTTATATAATTCAAGAGAAAGAGATTTAAAGGACATAGTGAGAAAACAGTGTTTCAGTAGATATAATACAGCATGCATTCAAAATAAAAGCAAACCCAAACATAGGCTTTAAATTAGGTCCTTCAGCAACAGTTATGAAGATAAATTAAGGTGGCACAATATAAGAGAGAAGACCTTTCAGGGATTAATAATAGTTTGGAAGACAGGAAACAACAGGTTGGAACAAATGATTCCTTCTCAGAAGGTGGGGAATCTGCCAGCACAAGTACCTCAAAAATCAATGCTGGGACCAATGTGGTTCAATAAACTAATGAATGAGAGTAAAAGAATAGTGAGGTCTGACCAACTCTGACATTGGCCTTCTTGGCTCTCCATGGTAAATTCAAGAATAATAAATCCGGAACAGGAAGCAGAGGGTCTTGAAGCAGATGGCAAGCAGCTTATAAGTGACGAAAACAAAGGAGCTAGTGGAAAGAGGCAAAGCAAGAGAAAAGAGTGAACAGGTCTGGAAGTGCTACCAGTCTATCCCCTGTCTCAAGAATGGGTTATTTCTAATATGGTAGCTCATCCTTGAAAGATGTGGTGGGAAAGCCTCCGAAGATACATCTTCTACGGCATTAGGAAAGCACAACGTTCAGGTAATTCAGACTCCCTTCTGTCAGGAACATAAACCTAACATTAACCTTTCTTGCTGCAGTTCATGCCTATTGACTACACCATGGATGCAGAGAACAGGTCACTCCCTCACAGAAGGCTTTCACATATTACAAGTTTATCGTGTTATCCCACATTTATCATGCATTGAGGTACTCTAGACCAGTTAATACTCATAGTTCTCCAGCGTGTCCTTGCAAAGGCTAAGCAGAGCAAAAAGATTATGTCACATGACTTGCAAACTTCCTTTAGCTTATACTTCTCACTATAAAGTTTGTCCTTGTGTAACAGCAAGACATTGTTGACTCATGTTCAGGTTGTTATCACTATATTCACAGACTCTTTCCTGAAGGACTGTTGCTTAATCAGTTGCTTCCCATCCCATATTTGTGTAGGTGATTATCACTGCCTAACTGAATATCCCTATTGATTTACACGTTTTTATTAGAAACTATTTCATCATTTCACTGAGATAATTTTGAATTTCAGCTTTGTCCTCCAGAGGATTTGCAGTGCCTCCCAGCTTCATGATAACACCAAGTTCAGAACATTGGTAAAGTTCAGAATAAACACTGACCAGAAAGGGCCTAAAGAATTCTAGCTGGGACTTTTAAAAATATGTTTTCTTGCTCATCTCCTTCCTCCCTTCCTATATAGATGCTACCACTTTTGTGGTGGTTCTACTTCAAGCCACTCTCCAGTTTCCCATGTCTCAAACAGTAATTTTCTATCTGTCAATTACTTCTACCATTGCTTTTACCATTTTCCTAATTCAAAAGTTTGTCACTTAAAATTGTGACAAACTTTTGATCAGCAATTGCTCAGAATTACAGTAGAAGTCAACTCAGACACATGGGCAAATTTAATAGGGTAGTAAGCATGATTTCCAGGGAAGACATGAACCAGAAATCTCTTGGAATGATACTAAAGTGTAAAAAAACCATATGAAAAAATATACTCCAGAAAACACCTTCTCCCCTTCCCCTTTACACAACTCCCCACATGCAACTCTCAAACACCTCTCCTGGAATACAAAGGAAGGTTCCCTCAAGATACCAAGAATTAATTACTAGTTAAGGGCTATAAAATTAATAATATGAATAAATGGTCAATTTGCACATTTTGGGAAGGTAACCAATGACGGTTTACTGTGCTAAAGCTAATGCTCCTCAGCACATTCATGAGGGTTGTTCAAGTTTTCCGATTATTCAAAATTACTGGCTTGTAAACTGACTGTGAAGAGCTGCAGGAGATACCTGTTTCAAAGTGAAGAGGTAATAGCACACCAAATGAAATCCCCTGTCAGTAAACACAAAGCAAAGAACAAGAGAGGGAAATAACCACACAATGTAGGCACACCAATGCATTCCAAATTAACTCTTTATCACTTACAAAGAGGTCTTGCACTCATCTCAAAAAAAATCACCTTCATGCTTAGCAGCAGATTTGAAAATAAAAAGGACCACTGAGGATCAAAAGGAGAGGAGAAATGAAAAAATAGGCAGCATCATTACATAACTCTGTTACATGGTGTTTGCTGTCCCTCATCCTCCCAAAATTAAGGGCAATTATTCCCGATGTCATATAACCAGGCAACCAGGGACACCCTAATATCAAAAAGAAGGTTTAAAACATTTGAAAATTAAGAACTGACATAGGTTCCACAATCGAACTGGAAATTTGTTACAGAACAAACTCCACCATTCACAGAAGAAATCTCCATCAAAATTATTAGATGCAACAAAAAAACCAACCTTTGACTCAAGGAATCTTTAAATTCTCAGGTGCCACCTGAAGGGAATTTATACACCACTTGTCTAACATTCTTTCCCTCGCCATTCACACTATTAAGGTAGAATAATAGGTAGACATTATCTGATGCAGTGCAACTGCCTTTAAATAACTGGAAATATATGCTATTAGCCTGTTCCTAATTTCAGTATTGTAGATTGGCAGTATAGCACATTCTACTCCACAAGCAAAACAGGAGGGTCTGCTCAGTTGGAAGAACTCTTTTTAATTAGTGCAAAAAAAGGAAGTTTCCATAGAAATTAAGTTCTTGTTCCAGGAAAACAAACAAAAAAAAAAAAAAAAAAGGAAAAAAAAAAAAAAAAAAAGGAAAAAAAAAAAAAAAAAAAGGAAAAAAAAAAAAAAAAAAAGGAAAAAAAAAAAAAAAAAAAGAAGAAGAAGAAGGAAAAAAAATAAAATAAAATAATAAAATAAGAAAAAGAAGACACAAAGAGGAGATAGGACATGAAGGAACCAGTGCAAATGTAAGACTGTAAAAGCCAAGATTTGGGCCAGTGGCACAAAGAGGGTGAAAAACACAGAAGTCAAGGCTGCCTCATGCACAGTTATCCTCATCTGACACAGGCAAAAAGTTAAGGTGGTGGAATAAGAGTGGCAGGAGCAGGAGATGGAGCCTGTGAGGTGAGGATAGATGGAAGACAAGGAAGGAGAGTGGATACAAGCCATGGGGCGAGAATCACAGCTGAGTGCAGGGGAACCTTTACAGCTAGCACTGTATACACATAATAAGATACACCTATTGCTAGCTTACTGGATTTATATAAATACTACAGAAACATGAGGCTCCCAGTGGAAGAAAAAGTGCTACATTGCCATCTAGAGCAGAAAAAAGGAAAATATAGGAAAATATTACATGAACACGGCTGCTTTGCAATGTTAAAATAAAAATTCCAGTTAAAACAGAGAAGTGTTCAGAACTTCTTCAACCAGGAAATCCTCAGGAGCAGGAAGGATGCTTTTTTGTCAAAACCTCACGTGAAGGGAAACCCCCAACCACTACAAGACCTGCAGAGGAGCCTCAAATTAATAGGTTAGAGAGAAAAAGAGCTACAGGAAGAAAATGCTTGATTTGACAAGACAAATCTTACTAATGGCCTTACTAAAAGTACAAGGTACTTCAGAGGAAGGCCCAAGAAACTTCGCAAAGAAAACCCATCCACCGAGGGTTTTGTTGTTTGTTTTTTAAACTAACCCATATAAATCAGTTTGGGTCTTACAGAATATAACAGCAGTTTATTCCATTTCTAAATCAATTTTCATGCCCTTGATATATTTGCATTTTCTCTGCAGCAATATAAATTTAAGCCTGTAAGTGCTCATTATTAATAAAAACAAAGATAAGTATAATTTCACTCTGAAACAGCTATAAGAGAAGATCTTAAAGAAATGGATAAGGAAAACATTTCAAGGTATTCTTCACAAACTCAACAGTTTTTAATTAAATTAAGTTAACTTCCCAACTTCCAAATTTTAAGAGATATACAAAATCCAAACTGGACTTTGTACACTAGGACTGTGTGTGAACCCTCAACCAGCCAAATTGTCCTCTGAATTGCACTGCTACTGCCTGAAGCCTTATACCTGTGGCAGAAATGCAACTGTTGGAATGAAGAGAGAGTGTTACTCATCTTATCTGTTTGTTAGATCCCAAAAGCAGCAGAGCACACATTTAGTGAGAGGAACATAAGTAGCAGGGTGGCAGGAGGGAGAGGAAGGCAGGGACGTGGTGCTGCCTCTCTAGAGCCCCTTCCTTGCACTGTCGCTGCCACGCACCACAAAAACATCCACCAACTGCAGCACACCACAAAGCACAGTAACACCTTTAGGTCTTTAAAGCATCAATATCCATGCCAGTCCCTACAACACTCAATTTACAATCTGACAGGGCACCTGGTAACTGAATTGTTTTGCTGTCTTCCCTGTGCAACCTCCACAAGTCTGGTAAGTCACAACAGTCAGAACTGTTTGTTTAGGACTGAGCAAGAGAAAAATTGAATTACTTCTTGTTATTAGAGAAATTTGTCCCAGAGGAAGGTGTTGAAACTGCTGAAGCAAAAAAGTGAGAGAGCATTTTATGGCTCACTGCGTTATGAATGGTCTATGAATACTCAGACAAAGTACTCTCCAAAGCTACCAGACTCCAAGATATGAGCTCCATGTTTGATTAAAAGATTATAAATGGTCAGGCACACACTCCTGTTCTGTTCTCCAGCAGTTTATGACTCCTTTCCATTTTATAGTACTCAGTGGCAAAGTTTGCCTAGTCTAGGCATGCACTGAGGCTCCGAATATTTACCTTAGTTGATTCAAGCTGACATGTTTGAAAATTATTATATCCATTTGTTCTGCTAGATGTTTTGTCCCCCTTGCTTATACTTCTTAATTTCTCACTTCTCCTATTATTAGCCTTACGAACAAAGGCTCTAATTTATTCACCATAGAACTTTTACACGCTTTCTGTCATTCATTACACGTTGTCTCCATTGTCTCCTAGTACCTCTAGGGTGTAGTAAGAAGAATCGAATATATAAAAAGTTACACTATATATTACCTCATATGTCTGCCTTAGACTTTAGCTATTGAACGTCTATGCACTGTAATGGAGCAGACTTTTCCCTACTGAAATTATTCAATCATTAAACTTTAATAGTAGGTGTGAGTCCACATAGCATCAAATCGCAGTCAGGAATGTTAGCAGATACAGACAAATGTAATCAAGACACATCATAGTACCTCAATAAATATGAGGAGAAAATTACCAAAATAAGCAAGATAATCCCTGCCTTCTCTTTATATCCTTCTTCTGCCTTCAAATTCTATGGTCTGTTTTCCTCCTCCAAGTTCGTTTATGTTCACACTTTCATCTGCAAGTGGGATTTTTAAGCACTATCCTCACACAAGTCTACCTTAATTCTGAGAAAGAAATTATGTACAAATCAATACATCACTTGATAATTATGAGTTCACACTGACATGTCCTCCCTTCTGGGCATACAAGAACAACATCTATTACATGCATGAGAAAAGTTTTTGCTGTCTTTTCTTCCTAAAACTTCTCAGGTTTCTTGTCAGACTTTCAATGGATTTTGACTTCTTGTAAATCCATTTCAGTTACTCTTAAGCAACATTCCTTACCGTTGCTTAAGTTGCTAAATATTCAGATGCTGTCTTAGCAACCATCTCTCATGGATTTTGCTATCATGACTAGAAGATTCAAAGCATGGCTTTTCCCTCCAAAGCCAATGCCTCTTCATACTTTCCTTTAAGTCCTTTAATATCCAAAATTTATATCTGTAGAAGACTCCCCTACTGCAGTAGGGGAATAGCCAGCAGGTATCATCTGCAAACATTTTGTAAAGGAATCACTTCCAGCAGAATTAGCTTGTTCAGATTGAACATTGAATGGTATGAAATAAAAAGAACACATAAAAATCTTAACATATCTAAAGCAATTGTTACACATAGTACGGAAGCAACAGGTAAAAGTCAACAAATCCAAATTCTGATAACAGGTTCTCTGATCACAATTTTTTTCTGTGACAAGTGGTGTCAAAGTTACTTCAGATCCATTTTGCATTAACAGGCATTCTCTAGTCCGTGAGAAACACCTGCATCTCTCCTTCCTTAGCCAACTCTTACAATTTGACAATAATATCAAAGAGCAAATGTTTCCAGAAGGATCTGGAAAAGAATAGAAGGCTAATTAAACCAACTGACAGTCTAAAGCAAAGATTAAAATGCAAACTTCCTTGTATACTTATGGACAAATTAGGCACAAGGGCATTAAAATAAAATCTACACAGACATGCTACAGTCAGTCAGATAAAAATGCAAGCAGTGTATATAAAAAAAGATATGAAATTAAAGGCCTGCTGATGTTGGGAAAATGCACATAACAGACATAGTACCTTACTGGCTTATTCCCAACTATCACTATTATGAACTGCTAAGATTTTTTTGGAAACAGCCAACAGTCTGACATCTAAGAGTAGTTCTTGATCTCATTCCCAAGCTCTGGTGCTACAGAACTGCATTAGAAAAAGAGCCTACCTCCTTCAAAATGTAAATGTGCTTTTCTGACTAAAAGACTACCAAGCTATTGTGATGATTACTTCCAGCTAACCTGCAAATAGCAAGCTTCTGGAGGCTAATTAGAGAGCATGTCATAGCCACAGCTGTCATAATGAGGCACACCTACTACCTCTTTCTCATTACCTCAAACAGTACTCAGCTTCAGAAATCATTCTTTCATAAAAGGACAGCAAAACCATTTAAGTCTATATTCATATCACTAAATCTATACAACTGTACTCTAAAACATCAGTAGTGCTCATTACAATCATTTTATCAGCCTGAGCATTTTTTACATAGAGCTCTGAATTAATACCTGCTTTCCAAAATAATTCTTCTTCACCTTCAATAACTGCTTTCTGTAGAATTTGTTT
This sequence comes from Machaerirhynchus nigripectus, assembly GCA_013397975.1. Taxonomy (NCBI): domain Eukaryota; kingdom Metazoa; phylum Chordata; class Aves; order Passeriformes; family Dicruridae; genus Machaerirhynchus; species Machaerirhynchus nigripectus. Next base: position 16,165 of record VZRQ01005882.1, read on the forward strand.
AGTTCTTTTCTATTTCAAAAAATGGAATATGGCTCATTGGAAACTAAAATTGCCAGGTTAAGCACCACCTTGTATTTTTATGGTTTGCATGCATGTAATGGGAATGAGATTTATGTCCCTAACCTTGAAATATTCTAAACCAATTATTTACTTAATATTTACGTTAAATTATCTATGATTGCAGCTCTGACTATGAAAGCAACCAGAAAAAATTCTGCAGGTGGCCTGTAAAGCTAATTTTGAAGTGAGCCATACTAAGCTCATGCAGTGGTCTTACGGAATATTAATGTAGTGTTATAAACTACAGTACCCTCAGGGTGTTCACCTGCCATGGAATTTAATTTACTTCATATCTCATCTAATAGACTGAATCTCATCTATTAGGTAAGTATAATGTGAATACGTTTCCTTGTTTCTCTAAGGAGTTTATTGGTAAAACCTGGAGAGGCATTCCCATAGAATCTTCTACTGCTATAATTAGCTTGAAATTGAGCTATTGTGCCCTTTTCTGTATTAAGCAATATAGAATATACAGCCTGGGTACATAACAGCATCAAGCCAAGAGCCAGTGCAGCAGCTGCATGGCCCACGCAACAGGTTTGTGTTTATTCTCCTTATTGCAAAGAGGGAAAATTAGAGCAAGCTCTGGGGATTTGAGCCAGAGGCCATGTCTCCACTGTGCCAAGCACTGCGCCAGCCAGGAGAAGCTCTTCCCAGGGACAGCACTACGCTCTGCTCTTTGTAGCTTAAGTGGCACATTCTTCTGTCTAAGGAGATAGAAGTCAATTTTGTAGGATTCTGGGAATGGTAAAGTTGCCTGACAACAAATCTGGTATTGTCTGCAGCCAGCACATTGGCACAACTTCAGCAGTGGGAAAGGGTTCAAATATGCTTTGTCCCTCTGCACTTCTTGCAGTGTCTAGTGCCCAGCTGTAGCAGTGCTGCACAAGTGGCATTTGTTCCCGGTGCATCCAAAGCATCCTGAAACAGCAGCTTACTGGCAGGCTGATAGGCAGTTCACAGTGAGCACATTTTCTGGGAAAAACGTCAAGGGGCTTGTGGTGTAGAGAGGAGCATGCTTTCTGATCAGCTCTTCTCATATTAAAAATTGTCCCAATAAGAGGAAGACCATAGCAATTATTGCTCCTTGCACTCTTCTGCATATGACACATTGCTGCATAATATTTTACACATTTGGTTTATTCTTCTCAGCCTGGGTTCACAAAAGGGTTGCTTAACCCCAGGTCCATTCCTACAATTCATTCCTTCTTGCTACTTTGTCCATCAAGATGGACAGACTCATAGCCACTTTTTCAAAAATCGTAAGAGAATATAGCCTTGGTGATATCCCAGAACAAGCCTGTTTACCATTGGTGTCTACTTCTGTGCATAAAGTTCTGTCAGCATAACTCCCAGGGACTGGTCCTTCAGAAAAGCTAGTAGGGGCAGGGAATTTAGGCACTTGACATAGTAAGTGTTCTCATTCTGTGTATGCCATTTATGAACTCAACTTAGTTGTTATGTCAGACAGGAAAAAAACATGCAGACTGCATAAAAGCAGAAAAATGTGTCCCAAAAACAGCTTTAGAGAGGGAGAATGAGAAAAAGATAGAACCCACGGGCAACTTAAAAAATAAAAAGTAGATGTTATAGTTCACTGAATCAAATATGACATTATAGTGCAGAGGAAATTGAATTCATCTGTACTCGATAAGGGTGGCTTCATTATTCACTTGTGTCTTTGCTTAGTTGTGACACTGATGACTGATGAAACCATCCCCATCTCATGAAGATAAATTCAATATCCGTAGTATCATTCTAATATATTCTCTATATATAGAGAATGCATTTAATGGATGGTGGTGGGATAGTATTTTTATCTTCACAGGCTCATGAAAGGAAGGAGCACAATTTCCTGGAGCTGACACTTTGAGCAAGTTTATATGGACACCTTTGCACAACTGTGTTGAGGGTGAAAGTGTTGGTATGGGGACATAGGAGAGAGGGTAGCAGAGCAGTTGACTTCAGTGATTTGTCATCTAAGATCTGAATCCAGAATTGGATCAAAATGGAGCAGAGAATTGGCTATTGTATCCTAATCTTGATAAGATATTTGCCCACGTGTGAGCATACACCTATCACAATACAGCCAATTAGGAGAAACACCACTGAAATGGGCTGACATTAATCCAGTGCTGCTCAGTGCTGTAACTTTCCTTCTCTTTCTCCATTCAAGTACAGCTTTCCAAAACAGTGAAATATTTCTCCTTGATGAGGTCTCTGACTCACACCTCCTCCCTCCTCTGGTAGCATCATATATTCATACACAGTTGTAGCAGACCAGTTTAAGAATGTGGAAATCTAGGAAGATGTTCAGCAGAAGTGATCCCAGAAGAAATGTGATTAATAAGTAAAGCATACAGGAGGAGGTCAAAGGTAGCTATCATAAATTTAATTTACTACACATCTGTAATTTATCACAACTCTGTACAGAGTGTTCACATGCCTCTTCATGAGAAGGATTTCTCCTGTTAGATCCAGGGGGAAGAGGGAGAGCTCAAGCCAGCACAGGTTTCTGAAGTGCCATCTCTGTTCATGCTGCTGCTAATGCAAACATACATCTACATGTACACCCTGTAAAAAGTACTGGTACAGCTGGCCACTCCAAAACACAGGACTGTCTATCAGAAAACGTCTGTCTAGATTGGGACAGAGGTCCATTAATTCAATATTCATATACTCACAACAAGACAAGTGAGAGATTTTACTGACAGGTAAAAGAAATATCGGAGAAGAAAAGTCTGGAATAAGCTGCACACACAGAATTTTCTTTCAAATCCCGTCATTTGGCAGCTGACATACATCCACAGCACAATGATTTATACAACTTCAGCATTGTTCACTTTGTCAGTGTCTTCATCACAGCCACTTTGAGAGTTCCATACGCAACTATTAAAATCTGCTTCAGGCTGAAACTTGGAACACAAATGCATAAGGAAGCCAAAGTAAGAAATAGTTAGTTTAATTTCTAGAAAATTATTACATCCTGCCCCTCTTCTGGAGTAGAGAATATGATAAGTTGCTTTGAGTACCATATGCATAAATTATTAACAGAATTTTCTTCTTGTTTGGTCTAAAATTGTAATTATATAAAGCAGATATTTTTTCATCATCTACATAACAGAACAATAATTTGTTAAGCATGCAGCAACATTACTCCACCAGACAATCAGTAACAAAGGGGTGATATACAAATAAATAGCAGTTGCATAACCAAATGAAATGCAAATTTTAAACCAAGGTTTTCAATAGATAACAAGGAAACAAATGGGGGAAACTGACAAAGCAAAACAAACAAAACCCATGGAACAAAACTGACACTTTCTTTTTTTATTCCATAGTTTGCAAATATGTAGTAAGTCTAGTGATTTGGTTTTATATATAAAGAGCCCCTTACTGATCATCTCAGCCACCTTTCACTGCTGTATATCCTGATTCACTGAAATGAATCCGTACATTATTCTCAGATTCCAGGAGGAACATAGAAAATCCATTTTTATAACTAGAACTTTAAGAGCTAGGTCTTTTGTAATTCAGTGAAGCCAGGTTAATTTACACAATTTAAAGAACTGCCCCAGTAAGTGACTCTGACATTTCTACTTGCCTTTAATGAAGTTTTACATATTTTTTTTCTTCTGATTTTCAATATGGAATTTAATTGATTAGAGAAATAAAATTTTATTAGGTAAACTCATTTCAAATGAAAGTATCACTTTCCAAGTGATCAGACTGTCCATCTAGTTGACTCCCCATAAAGCCTCTATTCCGAAATGTTTAATATTGATGTTACACTTTTTATTAAAGATTTTCAAGATACCATGGAATCTTGAAATCTTATACACAAAAATGTTTGACAGCATAACATAAAAAAATAGAAGGATGCAAAATGTGCTTTTTTCTCCACACACAATGAGCTGCAGACTTTTCCTACCATACAGAATAGACTTCCTCCTGCAGTTGAGATAATACAAATACTTAAACTAAAGCCTTAATTCTTATCATAAAAGAGAAGGGTATGGTTAATACACCATAAACCAGAGAAAAATGTGTTGTCTCATTAGTGTCACTTTGATCAGATCCTTCTGTATTTTCTCATTAAAAACAGGTCCACTCCAGAGCAGAGGAAACATCCCCCTTGCCTCCCCACAGCGTGCAATTCAAGCTCAACAGCACTCCGCACACGTTCGCTCCCCGAGTGCTCCGCCGGTAACACAATTGCGGTAATTACGGCATGAGCATGTCCTATGAAACGGATACTAGTTCATTAATTAGAAGATGAACGTAATTGATTATTTCAACAGCAAGGCTAAACACGAGGGTAATCCCACTGAGAGATCTGTAGGGGGAGATCTGTCCAAGGTGTGCCCTTGACTTCGTTTCTTCTCCCAGGGGGTGGCTTTAACAGAACACAGCCTAACAAGGTAATAATTACAGATCACTATTAGTGATAGTCAAGTCATTCATGACCCATTCCCCTTAGCAAATTGTTCCAGAACTGATGTGTATTTCAGAGGCTGTATTTGCCATTTACAGCCACCAGACAGACACTTTGACAACTGACACATGGAGGCCACTGGCTTTCTCTTCTGATGAGGTTCTGGTCAGATAATGACCAGATTCAATCTCACCTTTGCTGTTGGTACGTCACAGTGGCTTGATAAGTGTGTGTTATCATTCCTCCCCTAGTGTGGCAACAGAAATCTTTTGAACAAAGGAAGACCGAGCACTGAGAGTGAGACACCACTTTAAGTTTGTGCCACCTTCCTTATCATTGTCACATGGCTTACCAAGAAGGCATGTTGCAGATGAAAATTCCCTTGGGCAACTCGTTAGCAGATATGCAAACCAAGCCCCTACATTTTGGCATTCAGACACGACACACTTCTCAAATGTCATTCTGTGTTAGCTGACAAACCCCTAATTAGGATCACCAAAGGCCTAATTACAGCAGTGGCTTAAACCAGTGCATTCACGGTTTTAAAAAATGCAGCACTTTTTGTGGAAACACCAAGCCAGCACTGCCAAACTGGAGCAATCACATCCTTCTTTCTCTCTCGCCTTGTCACAGACTGATTTAAGGGTCATTGCATCTGGCTTGATTCAAACACTGTATTCAGTCCAGATCGTGGTTGACCACATATGGCTGTACTAGAGGAGGAGGAAAACCAAGAAGCTTTTCCTTACCTCACTGCATCTCTAGTTATCTCTTACCCTTGGCAGCCGTCAACTCTTGGCAGCCCTGTGTCCCCTGAGCACAGAAACAAGTCCAGTCTTGTGCTGGCAGCAGAGGCACCAACACCACTCTGGAGGGCAAGGGCAATGACTAAGTCTCTTGCCACCTTTCACGTGGTAAAAAGCAGCCAGCTCTCACATGGGAACAGTATATACCACATATTTTCAGAGGTATGTGCTCCCTCTCATGATTATTGCCTAGTGAACTAGCCAGAGTTCATTCAGAAACTTACCAAGAGGGCTGGGGGCTGAAGTTACCAGTTAGACCCTGGGCTGGTGTAAGTCAGTATGAGGGCACTGATCTTGATAAACATATGCTGATGGATGTGTATTGAGGATTCTCTCTGTAACCTTGCCTGAAATGATTAAATCAATACAGATTCTTTGATATGGACACTGTAGACAATAACAATATTAGTCTCAATAAAATGATACTGAGAGGAGAAGTCCTTTTCAGTTTCTTTATTTGATTAAAGCGCTTCTGGCTCAACATCTCCTGCATAGTATCCCATGATGTAACTGAATAACGAGATTGAAACAGAAAGCTGTTTCTAAGTAAGGGAATACTTCACTGGGGCTTTTGTTCTTATTTAGTACAGTTTAACAATCCCTTCCATTCACTGAACATGGATGCCTGAGAAACCTGGAATACCCACTATGTCTGGGCATGGCTTTAGTCCGTAGTCTACCGTGTTTGGAAGCACATTTGTAACGGATAAGAATCCAAAATTGTAAATGTAAACACTTGGGTCAAATTCTTCTCTTCCTCAGACACACACATTAACTCCAGAATATTTGTAAGTGCCAGTGGGAAAAAAATCCCTTAGTCTTCTTTTATTGTGTCAAGAAGTCAAAGAAAAACATTTGACAGCTTGTGTGCTGCTCACTGTTGAACTCTAAATGTCACTATTGGATTTTTTTCTTTCTTATATAGTCTGCTTTGTTCAGGACAACTGATGATAGCAGTGAAAAAAAAAGCAGAACTTCCTCAGTTTTAAACACCACCCTGTTGAATTAGATTAATATTAAATGTTTATTAAATAAACTGACAGCACAGACAAGTATTAATAATTGAAAATTAAACATTATGAATTAAATCCCTGCTGCAAGTGAAGCCAGATAGAATAGGGTCAGGTCAAATACACCTAAGGGAAGCAGTGATTTGATCTACTGATTGAATGGATGCAGATGTTTAAGGATATGCTCTTTATTAAGCTGCTCCTTTAGTCCACAATGAAATCTAATTTACAACACAGATGAGGCTGAAGAGATAATTCTTCTCCTTTTAAGAAAGATGTAAGTTATATATATGTCACAAAGATAAAAAACATCTTGCAGTTACTACTTCCTTATTTAACTACTATTTCTAAATGTTTAGTTTCCAGAGCCTTGCAAATCCACTCAGCAAAACTGGCTACAACATTTGTTGTGTGCTATGGGTGATAGATATAATCCTATAATTTCCAATGCAATAATGAGAGGTTTAATTTTCCATTTCTTCCCTCTGTGATCTGGTGTCTGGCTTTGAATTCTCATTTATGTCTGCATGAGTACACAAACCTGATCTACATCATTGTGAAGTCGATACCTGCTCCGACTTTTTTCACTGTTATAAAGCAAAGCCTGACCTGTAATTCAAAGACATAAGAAAAAGTTTATCCCATCAGGAGTCTCTCTCTTCTTCACTTTAAATCTCCTCTGATACGAGGACTCCTTGAAGGAGCTGTTAAGGACTGTATCAGTTCGTAAAAGGTTGCTTTCCTTTCTTCTTTGTGACACTCCGTGAAAGGTTAACAATAATTTTAAGCTCTGTAAACTAGCACATTTGCAAACTTGGTCCAATAACATGCATTTTTTCCTGAAAGACAGAGAATCCCTATTAAATCTGAGACTAATTCACAAGGGACTTAACAAAGAGAGAAGCCAGAGCAGTTCCTCCCCACTGCCAGGGGCTGCTGGGACGTGAGAGCTGGATGATTTCCACCACCAAGGGAGAAGAGGGGGAGGCAAGGCAAAGGGCCAGGAAAACAGTCTTTGTTCTCTCACACAGAAAAGATAGTATGGAGAGTTGCTATTCTCTTGTCTCACTAAGGAGCCTTTCTGTCTTCCAGCTACCCAGAAAGAGCTTTCTCCTTTTCCCTTCCCTTGTGGGAGTGTGGAGGTAGGTTTGGTTAGAGCTGAGAACAGTAACAGCTTATTGTTCAGTATTTTCTGTCCAGAACAAGCTGAAAACCTCAAAAGTTAAACACAAAACACATTTACCCACCTCTCTTTTGAGTGTGCTGAGAAAGGGTTGTAGTCTTTTAGAACGCAGAGGAAAAGGTAGTGGCTTATCTTTAATGCTTGGACTCCCTTTGAGTATATCAGGCAGCTAGGGCTGTCTGTGTTTGCACATGCTTAAGTGCAAATACCAGTGAAAAACTGTCCATTATAATGGTGGAAAGAACAGACCAAAACAATCTTTTTCATAAAATATAGTTGTATGTGTGGAAAGGTTCTCAAAATATAGTTTTCCAATAGTAATGTCTAAGTATAATTTTTACTTTTTTTTTGGGGGGGGGGAAGGGGAATCCACAAACACATGAAAACAAAGAGAATTAAAAAAAAAAAAACACACANTTTGTTTGTTATGTTTTAGTTTTTTTTTTTTTTTTTTTTTGGGGGGGGGGAAGGGGAATCCACAAACACATGAAAACAAAGAGAATTAAAAAAAAAAAAACACACACACACACAAAACTATCTTAGCCAAAGGCTAAAGATTTTTGCAGGAAAATATGAACATATGTCTTTTAACTGAGGCAAAACATCTCAGCAGTCCTATAAGAAAATGCTTCACTTTGGTTCACTATCCAATATGATCCTTGTAAGCTGTCACAACACTTCGTAAGAAGTGTATTTTAGAAGCCAAACACCCCCGTTTTCACAAAGCAACACACTTCCTCTGAACTGCTTTCCAACCCCAGTTCCCATTTTGTACTGCAAGAAGTCCCTGAAGTAATCTGTGCTGCAGTACAGACAGGGGAGGCTGACCCATTGAGGTGAACAAAGTATGAGCTATTTGCACTTCAAATGATGGGAAAATCACAGTTGTGCCTTAGAAAAATACAGTTTAGAAAAAACCCCAAAAATTTAAATTCTATCAGTTTAACTTCAAGTTAAAAATCAAGTTGTCCCAAGATGATACTTCTTGGTTTGGTTAAATAAACTGAGACATTGTAAATCACATTGGAACAACTTGAAATAAATATTTTGCTTTCTGCTTTCAGTTAATGATTTTTCATGGTTTTAAAGGAAAAAATAGTCTTCCAAGAAAAGTAGGGACACATTTTGATAATCTCTTCTATTTATATCATGGGCCAGAATTTGTACCAGTTTACTCTGGTATAAATTGGGATTAAACCTAACATACAATTGTGAAATCAAATTCTGGGCCATTGAAGTGACTCAGATCATAAAAAGTCCATTGTCAAGTTTATTACTGTGGCCTAAACTGCCACTACAGGATGTCATACACTGGCATGTTACCTAAGGTCCCTGGGATGTTCTAGTCCTCCTCCAGCTCAGTGCAGGGCAATGCAGAAAAGACCTGCAGTTCAAACTCTTTACTATGCCCTTGCTCGTATAAAATCTGCAGGGTTTCCAGTTTATCCAGGGAAGTATCTTCAAGGAAGAAATTTTGATATGTAGTTGAGAAAATCCAAACACCTCTTTAGGTAGGTATGTATGTATGCCAACTACAGTAAGAAAAATAGAGATGACTTCTACTTCACAGTGTTCCAGATCTGCATAAGCTTTGTCTGCATAGTTTTACATAACCATTCCTCCAAGGTAGTAGAGTAAATATATTTGTGCCATTTTATATGTGAGATTTCCTCTGATTTTTTAAAGCCACAGAAGCCACAAAGCAAATTTTTGGATTCCTGTTCTCCTTTTCATCATAGGTCAAATGTCTCTTCAAATCCCATAGCTCTTTGTGAGGTTGTTTTGGTATGCTTGGATAAAACCAAGCACCAGTAAAGTAAAACACAGTTTTCCTGAGCATAATAGATACTTGCTTATTCTGGAACAGCTCCATACTTTATTAAAACCATACTACTATCATAATTAGCTTTTTGTAAAAACAAAATAAATAAACCACACAGACCCATGGCTGTAATTATGTTTATCATTATGTAATATCTTGTTATCAGTACAACTGCTGCCCTGCCATTAAGTTGCTTGGTCCCTGAAAATTTACTGACAGTCATTAGTGAGGGATGTATGTGCCGACAAAGTTACTCATCCATGCTCCAGCCCCCACACACCCTCCTTGAATTCTTTCATTATTTCTGTAACACTTTGTTTGCTATTAGGATTACGCGATTTATTTGTTCAGATTGGGAAGTCTCTTCCTGATGAGCTGCTGTGTTCAGTAAACAGCTCCCGACAACAAACAAGGATTTAAATAATCACTGTGTAATCAGTAGGCACCAGCACATCGGATCTCATCTCTTCAAATCCAGGTAGCTGTCTATCAAATCACAACGTTCATCACACGAAAAGTTACATGCTTAGCTGCATCCGAAACCTTCCACTCACTTTCTAAGGTTTCAGTGAATTTACTAGAAAAGAGTATAATGGACTTCCTGGGTTTGCATGGATTCTGCTGCAATGTGACAGTCTTGAACTCAGCATGGAAGTCCTATGCAACACCAGGAGTAATGGGACCAGAGTACTGAGCAGTACTGACTGGCTATCCCCCAGTCTGTTTTGTGCCTAGGAAGGAACATTAAAATAATCAAGAATAGTCCAACAAAATTCAGCCCGAATTAAACACCTTTCCAGCAGCTGCAGTTATCATTTGGGTTTGGCAGGTACATGCTTATTTGATACAAAGATGCCCAGAAACTCTCAAGGAGCTCAAACAATAATGAAAGCAACCTCTGAACTACAAGGTGTATGCACAGGTCAGCGAGTGAGTCCAAACAGTAGATGGACACAGGCTATTCACCAAGTTCTCTAATGTGAAAGGATTCTTAGTATTTAATCTATAAAGAGGAGGTGAAGAGTAGGTAGAAGGAAAACTTGTTAGATGAGAAAAAGAAAATCCTGACTATCAATAAATAAAAAATGATCACTTAAAGTGATCACTCTGGAGTTTAGAAAGTGATTTTTAAATTACTTATCTGATTAGTGGAAGCTAATCTGTCAAGTAGAAACAAATCCACATAACTATTCCATAAATTAAATATTGTCTTGTCATTGAAGCTGCTTTCGATCGTTGGTGGAGATTTTTTCTCATCAGAAGGAGACAGATTATTACATTGATTTCAGCCTCCAGAATGTATTCTGTAATTATGTAGTTTTAATTGTCTGGCATTTTTATTTGTATGAATTTCAAAGGTGTTGACATGAGTTAGAAGGAAAATCCAATCTCAAATCTGAAAAAGAATCAGCTGCAATCCTGTTCAGCAGTGTACTAAAAACCAAGCTGAAGCATGTGCTTAAGCCCATATATGCTCAGTAAATTGTGTAACCTATGTTTCATCCAGCCTCTGATGGGACTTAAACAAGTGCAAAGCAGCTTGTGAACCTACACCTCTGTCCGTGTAGCTGTTGAAGGTGTGCACTGTGCTTTACTGATGCATGCAAGAAGAAAGAGTCAGGGATCTCAGCTTACTAACATTTCAAGAATTTAGTGCTCAGCTGCTATTTGTTTTCTCTGACAACCAAATGTTATGCAGCGCACTTTTACCAGCTGCAATCTGATTAGGTATCACCTTTTCCATAACACTGCCAGGCCAGTCAAACTGTGGTACAGAGAGAGTCTAACCTTTTGTAGATCTCATAATAAACAGCTCCAAGTTTCAGGAGAAAATCTCTGATAGAGAGATCCTGACTACAGCTTGTAAATCAAAGCACTCAGATAAGATGCGAGAGCCAGACCTCTCAGAGTTGATCATGCTGACAGTTGAGCTTTGAATTCTTACTTTATAAATCACTTCCTTACCAGGCATCTGCAAAATCAGGATTTGTAAGCCAAGTGGAAAAAAAGAAGACATCGTTTTATTTCGGATTTATTGGTATGATTTGTAAATCTGTTCTAGGACTTACAGATCTGATTTAAGATTTGTTAATCCCATTTAGGATATGGAAATTTTTTCTCTGACTTACCATGTACTGAAATGCTTCAGTAAAAACCAAACTAAAAATTACTGGCTTAAAAGATGGTTTATAAATCAAGGGTTTGCAGTTAAGATTTGCTGGCAGGTTCTATAAACTGCACAGTGCATTTATAACTCAGCCTCTTACAATGCCAGATTTATAAATCCAACTTGCAAATTGTCAGACAACTGTTATAGGCTCAATTCTAATCTGAGAAACAACAGATGTGCTTCCCTGTGTTTTAAAACCGTGTCCTTTTCCATTGCCTGAATCCCCTGCAGCCATCTCGCTTGCACCAAGGAGGAGAGAGAAGGGAGGGAAAAGACCTCCTGTATCACCATCGCCCTGCCAGGAAGGGAGGAAAGGATTTGGGAAGGAAAAAACAGGAGATGAAATGTGGGTTCCAGTTCATCCGTCCTGTTGCACAGCCTTCTGGAGCAGCCTGAGCTAAAAGCTTCCTCCTGCAATTTTAGCTGGTACCTCGGGGCATAAGGAAAGCAGGTAATCCTAACTAATTCCCAGGCTGCCAGGCCTTGGGCACAGTGAAAAACTAAACTTCATATACAAAACAGTGGAAAAACTGGACCTAGCAGGAGCAAACTAGAGCAAGTTGAGGATTTTTTTTCGACAGTCCTGGTGATGTCTGCCTGTCTGTCTCAGATTACAATGAGGAACTTCTGGGAGAAACCCTGGCCCTCTGATGGCAAATATCCCATTGATTTCACAAGGATAGGATTTCACCCTATAAAAAGGGCATTGGCCAGATTCACAGGAATGCTTTGCCTGCCCTACATCACCCTGGTCAGAACAAGCAGCTGTAACTCACATCTCTGCTGCGGCAGCCACATCTTCCCAGAGAGGAGAACAGGGAGACAAAAGCCAGGGCTGTGGCAGCATCCTGAGGCTCCAAGCCGCTGCCGGCAGCTGTGTCTGCCCTCCCCACAGCCCTGCTCGTGGGGAAAGTGCAGAAACCAGCATTCCTCAGTAATTACAAGAAAATTTACACATGTACTGGGAGTTAGTACTGCTTCCTTTCAGGCAGTTTTACAGTATCCATCAGATTTTATCCTGAAGTCGAGGGTAATAACAATGAAATAATAGCACTATTTAATAGCACTATTTTTCTGTTAGAGTCATTGTTTTTTATACAGTGTGAAAACTGTTTTTGATAAGCAACGGCTACTTCTAGGTCCTATGCAGGAGGTACTAAAATGCATTAATGCCTTTTGACTTTTTCTGAGTGTCAAGCTTCTTTGACTTGATAGCTTCTGAAAGTGATCTAACATATTTTATTTTCTACCATATTTTAAATTTCATTCTAAAGTTTCATCAGTGACCCCCTGTTCTCTATTATTGCAATGCTTTTTTCCCTTGAATTGCTTGTTGCCTTGGATTTCTTACAAAATAAAATAAATACAAAGATGCTAGCAAATATAAATTTAATAATTACTTCTTTCGTACTGGCCAGCATTTTAAATAAAGGATCTGATCATTGCAAAACTCAGCAAATATTCATATGTGTGTGTGTGTGTGTGTGTGTGTGTGCATATATACATGGAGCTAAATTTTCAGGTACTTTAAGTACATAGAGGATAAACTGCATGTGCAACTGACTCTAAATACTATTACAAGAGGAACTGAAGCAAGCAGTGCAATTAGAAACAGGAAAATTTGCTTCCACAGCTTTGCGCCTAACTGAATACTCAATTCCATGTGCAGAATGTAATCAGAACTGGAGGATGGAATTGAGGCAAAATGGTTAATATTCTATAAAATGCTAAGTCAGCTCTTTACATACTATACATCTAAAATATATGAAAATCAATTATCTCGAAAACAGATGCCTTTTTTTTCTTTTTCACTGTATATTCTAAAGTTTAGAGCCTCACCGTCCCTTTGTGCATCTGTCTGACAGACACGGAGACCTACAAAAGTTTGGCCTTTTCCCTTGTGTTTAGCCTAAATTATAAATGGTAGGAAGAATATATTTGCAAGGAGAAGTAGTCTGTGGGAAGCCTCTGAAAGTCAGCTCTCACATCAGAGGTGAGGAAGTGTAGCTACATTTGGAGAAACACTATAAATAATTGCTTTAACAAACGGTAAAATTAATAGAAGTAGAGGTTTTCACATAATTATCTTGCAGGTGATGAATGAAACAGACCTTTACAGACAGTAGCCCAACTGATCTGTTGCAGTGCTGGAGCTTACTGCTATTTTCCTCGTTCCTTCTCTCATCTTCTTTGGGGGACACAAGGACAGTTCACCCACTTCAAACTTAGACTCAACCCAGAGGCTATTTCTAGACTGAAGGCAAAAGACACTTCACAATGTGCCCTGCCATCCCAGTCAGTGTACAGGATCCCAGTGCACAGGATCCCAGATCACCCACCTCAGGAGACATAACACATCGTGTCCACCTTCTTGGGCTTCCTTTAAATGGAGAGACACAGGAGGGACAGGGATGTCCCTTGAAGCACTATGTGGGGCACAACAGGACCTGGGAACTCTGGAACCCAGAGTAAGGGACAACACAGGCAAACCACTATAACTACAGTTCTTCTCCAAGGGTGTAAGGGATCTGCTGCTAAGCTCTCTTGGCAAAACCAAGGAAAATAAAAGGGGTTTTCTCTAGCTGCAATACAAAGAGTGCATTGCAAAATCATAAAATCTATAGCATGAGGAGAGGAGTAGGAAGCACAATATTGTGGCTGCAATTGTACAGTTTTATGGAGCAATGAATTCCAGCTCTCCAGAGGACCAAAGACCTAACAGTGAGCATCTTTTATTTAAAGTTTAGGTTGAAAGATTTAGGCCTAAAGCTAAACTGAACATTTTCTAAAATTCTAGGTGTCGAGAGTACCATCTGATCTACTCCAGCATCAGCAGAGGTAAAGGTCAAGGGAGCAGAAATGATAGAGGACAAAAGTAGCGGCAAGAGAGAGAAACCTCCTGGCTTGCCTGTGAAGCAAACATATACCTACCAGGCCACCAGCAGAGAAGCAGACCATAAGCCTATGGCCTCCATTTTTCTGCTCTAACAATACCAAGCCTAGCAGGAAAAACAACTCTGCAATGAACTGAATACCTTACACTCGTCCTACCTAAGCTATTATGCTTTATCAGTCAATTCATTTCTCATTTCAGAGAAACAAAGCCAACATGTTCACTACAATTATCAGCAAAATCTCAGATCATCTAGGAACAGTAGCTACACAAGGCAATAGACTTTTGCTGTGGACAAATCCATACATTGATCCTTGTTTGAATTCAATCGAATTCAAAATTTTAAAAAGGAGAAATGCTAAGGAAAAACTCTAAAAAAATTTTTTTGCATATTCCTTCACCAGCAGTGGCAGTAATAAGCATTTTTATTGAAGGTTTCAAAAGCTATGAAATGAGGCAAAAGTGTCCTTAATAAAGTCTTGATAAGTTTGTCATTTACTCAGCTAACTTTTTTCCAAAGGTCACTTCAACAGACACGATTAGACACTACAGCTCCATGGGAGCAGTGGAAATTAGTTTCAATATTTGTCTCATTGATGAAGTTCTGAGTATGCTGGTGGAATTGCAATAAGCATATGTTCTTAATAATAAGCACATGTGCTGCTTGCCATCTTGAAAGCAAACTCTTCAGCTAAATCATCTGATCTATTCATTTACAATCGTCTTCCCCCATAACTGGCTGGATAAATAAAAACAGGTTTTCTGAAAGTGTCTGAACTTCAAGTAAGAAATATAAGGACTTGTCCTTCTTCTGGAAAACACTGGACATTACAAGTTTAAAACACCTGATGCCTTCACCTTTCCACTGGTAGGGCCTCACATGGGTTTGCTAGCAAACATGCCTCACTGTTCATCAACAGTCTGAAGCTGAGCAAGGTTCATGGCAAAAAGCTCACTGTCAGCCTGCCAGCTGATACTCACTTTTCTCTTCAGGGCAACACTTAAGCTGGAGCACAGGAATCTAACACAGGTAAAACACTACTGTGCAAACCCCAGAGTAGCAGGGGAAAGGCTGTCCCTCCAGCCAGATATGGGACTGACCCCAGAATCACAAACAAATTCTACTGGAACTGTGATTCTATTCAAATCACAAATACTAGTGTCATGACACCTTTGGCCCAAGAAAGGAAATTATGGATTCCAGCAAGGCTGTCAAAGGCATTGCTATTTATTCTGTACCATAGTTTAAAACAAATGTTATCTTATACAAAAATGAGAGTGTGCCATCTAATTCAACTAGCATCCATATTATTACAATGCTATTTCTCTCCTGGTGCTGAAAAACACCTTCAAAGTCAAGTGTGGAAGGCAGATGTATCTCTACATTTAAATTATTTTGCATGGGACATCCCAAGGAGTTAAATACAGCTTTCCATCACTTTTCCCAGGTGTGAAAGACTGGAAGGATTCCTGGCTCAAAACATTTCGGGGAGAGGGAGGATAAAGCTCCAGGTTGAGCTTTCCCTTTGCTGAGGTGATGCCCTGCCTCACATATGCACTCCTCCCCCTGGAACTTTATCCCGGCCTCACAGTGGCTGCCAGTCCCTGGCATGCTGGAGGCAATGCTCCACACCCCCCTCCTGGAGCCCCAGTCCAGCCCCGGTCCAGCCCCAGCGTGGTCAGATGACTGGAAGTCCCAGCTGGGAGAAGGGCCCACAAAGCCAAAGGCTATTTAGCCCAGGACATGAGGCAAGCATGTGTTTTGACCCTGCCTCCTCTTGGAATTTCTATCAGCTGAACACCACTGGAACCACGAGTGGTACTGATACTTTTTCTTTTCTGCACTTTTTTTATCTGCTCTTTCTTCTCTAAGTCCCTCTTCTTGGAACTTTGGGTAATGTAAAATCAGATGGACTTGGAGTTTGCTAAATTGAATGGGCTAAGTTAATCCCTTGTGAAGTGCTTTATGTTGATTGAATGCTGCTCTAAACTTCTGCCAAAGCCCTCTGACTTTCTGAAGTTGTCACCAAAGTTCTTTGTGTTGTTTTGACTTCTTGAGAATATCTTGTAGTTATTTCTCCTGTGCATCTAACTCAGAGTACATAAAATACCCTAAGCCCTTGTCAGAGGCTGGTCGAGCAAGTTTTCTGGGGCTTTACACCAGGACACCAGAGAAAAATGCTGGAACTCAGGCTCTTGATAAAGCATGACCAAATTTCTATGGCTTCATAGGTCACTCTGTCAACTGAGCCAACCTACTCCATAATGTGAATGCTTTTGGTGCATTCCAGTCACAACTGCTGACTTCTCAGCAAAAAACAGATTGAACTTTGACAAGCTTATGGTTTAGCATTAAACTTTTAGCATTTTACACTGTATTGAGGTGGGCTAAAAGTACAAAGGTAGTTGTGGCAGAATAACTTCTCAGGTCATCATAACTGAATTGTGACTACTTGAGCCTCAATAAGTGATAAACTCCAAAGTTTGAAAATATTTCAAAAGTTCCACTTTATTGAAAATTGAGGGAAAATACTTTAACCATTACAGAGAGTAAAATGATAAATGGATCAATCTTTACTAGCAAACAGTAGTAATTAGGTCATACCTCATTTCTTTATTAGAGAAAGGCTTTGGTGTTTAATCATCATTATATAATCATTTAGTCTTCTCCAATCTCTGTCTTTGTAGCTATTGTAAAGTTGGGCCCTGAAGCTTCAATGGTTCAATGGTTCAGAACCCCATGATCAGCTATTTGAATTAACTACAGGATTCTTGCTTTATACCATATTTTTATTTTACAGTCTGTGTTCATATGATAACACAGATAAAACTCCCTGAAGGATTCTAAGGGAAAGGTTCAAACTGAAATGTCATTATATGAAGACACTGCTACAAAAAGGAGAGAGTCTGAAATCGTTAGTAAGACACAAGACAAAGCACGGCCTATGGCACAATACCGTCTTGGAGAATGTCCAATCGCCCTCTATTGTCTGAAGACAGATGTACAATTCACCAGATGGACCGTGTTTGCTTTACCACAGATCAGTATTGAACTGCTCATTTTCTGAAATAAGCCTCCGAAATC
Organism: Machaerirhynchus nigripectus; assembly: GCA_013397975.1. Lineage (NCBI taxonomy): Eukaryota > Metazoa > Chordata > Aves > Passeriformes > Dicruridae > Machaerirhynchus > Machaerirhynchus nigripectus. The sequence goes on from VZRQ01005882.1 coordinate 33,629, forward strand.
CAAAAAGAATGGGAAACATAATGAATGAGTTCTAAGAGAAATAAACAATGTCAAATCCTCTAAGCCTGTGGTTTTACTTCATGACAGACATTGTCTTAAGTCCACTTCCCCTTAAAGGAACCCAGAATGTTCTCATTGGCTGGTAAAAAGCCAGTCAGCAGCCACTTATGAGGTCAGTAATGATAAAATCAGTAAGACTTACTCTAACAGGAATTTTTCTTTCCCAAGACTTCAAATATTATTTTGCCTTACAGCAATTACTGCAGGGAGTAAAACGGGATGTTGCCTTTGTCAGCTTCCTTAGTGAGACAAGGCGAGTTCACACTTCACCACCTGATAACGAATAGCTCCCCATGAAACACAGGCTCACCTTCTCTTCAGGGGTGTTGGACTCTGCTACTTTCCATAAAGAAAGAGAAAAGAAAGTAAAAAGTGTTAAATGTTTCCAAAAACGCAAAGATATTTTAATTGGAATAAAAACAGCTTCATGGTTGGGTGCCTTTTCTTCAGGCATTTTAGTGAATGTAAAATAAGTTTCCTTCCTAACCACAGACAGTAGGACCTAAGGCCAACTCAGGAGTCTAATGACAGCCCAACACTATATTTTAGAAGTGGAAATGCTTTACCATGGTGTTTTACCTAATCTCTAAGGGTCCCTACTTGAGGAATCAGAAAAATAGCCAAAGGAAACACAGGGGGACTGCTTTAATATAAACATGAACATAACCTCCAAAACCTTTTCTTTCTTTCCCACATTTAGCTCTTTTTGTTAAACCTGATGGAAAACATTTGGTTGAGCCTCTAAGCCTCCTTCTGCTCACACAGCTAAAACTGCAAACCCTCCTGAGCAGCCCTGCAAGTCCTGTAAGCCCCCAGCATCCCAGTATCAGCAGAGTGGTTCAGCCTCAGGACTCTACCCAGTGAAAACCACCTGCCTGATCCAGCTGCTGAGCAAATGTCATCATTCCTAGGTCATAGCAGTTTCTTTTTCATTTCCTCAGATGCTTGGCTACAATTATCACATTTGTCTTCAGGTAACACAGGGAGCAACATGCTGTTGCCAAAAGGAGAGTTTCTCCTTCCTCCTTTCTTCAGGCACATTCGCTCAGCAACACAGTCCTGTCTTCTCAATTTCAGCAGTCCTGGTGCACTGTGAACTCTTCCCCTCTCCTTTTTTTTTCCTTTTTTTTTCTTTTTTTTTTTTTTTAATGCTTTTTCTAAGCCATCTTTGGCCATTCAATGTGCTGAAGCAAGTGAAAACTGATAGCAGGGATAGAACAGAGAATAGAAGAGCAAAACTACCCTTTCTAGCATCTGGGAGCTGCTGGAGCAGCACAGTTAACACAAGGATGTCAAATAACATCATTGTATGACACACTCTTTCAGCTTCATTCTTCCTCAGGCCCCCTTCACAAGGTGTCAGGTAACTATTTGGTAATTAGAAATGAAAATAAAAAGAAGGCCCCACAAGCTCTGTGGACAAGAAACACTAGAAAAATGTTGACGATACTAAATTGGAAATTGTCAGCAGCCACTGAAAAGTGTAACATATAACATAACATAACATAACATAACATAACATAACATAACATAACATAACATAACATAACTAATTCAAACTCCAGACATTCTCCTTCCACAGGATGATTTTCACAAAGTTCCTGATTTTCTGTTTCCTACACCACTGGCTGAAAAAACACTAACCTTTTGAACTCAGCCTGCTAGCTGAGCAATAAAAAGAAAGGGACGAGGCAATCAGAGCCATCACATCAGAGCACAGACAACACTTATCACATACAACCATATCGATATGCATGGAAGGATGGCTTCATGCCTGCATGAGTTGGACACAGAGGATGTGTCCTGTAATAACATTTCTGGCAGAAATTTCCCATACCAGCAGGATATATTTCTCATGCACAGAAGGAAAACAAAACTAAACCAAAAAAACACAGGGCTAAATGGAGAGAATTAGGTACGTCTATGACCCAACACATCCATCTAAAATACATGTTGGAAACCGGTTGTGTCCTAAAATTGCCTATTTTTCTGCATTAAGATAAAGAGAGATTATCCTGGCTAGCTTAGGTGTAGTGGTTTATATCACAAACATATGGCAGGCAAGGTGCAACAATTGTGTAAGTTTGTGACATTATCCTATGGCAAACACGGTGTGACTTAATAAAGGTTGGAGCTCCATAAGCATATCCAAACACTTTCACTTTGCATTCCTTAGCTCTAAATTTCCCTTTCTCATTCACATCCCTCATATATCTCCTTCACCACAGGTCCTTTTACCCCATACACTCTTCTTTCCCATTTCTCTTCTAGGGATGTCTCCTCCTTTGCCGTTGGCTTTCACTGTATTAAAGTGTATTTGGGTTATTTTTGTTGGCCTGTGTGCAAGGAGATGTGAGACATATCTGCTGCAAAGCCTTCTAAACTAAAAATCACTAATTTGTGATGACAGGTGACTAGACTCAGTGACTCAGGTAGTGCCTTCTGTATAAATTCTTTTGTTTCAGGCAAAGAGCAGATTTTTTGTGTGCTAGTTTTCACCTTTCTGTTATGGAGGCCCAGCATGCTACAGCATTGCAGCATTACCAAAACCATAAAAAATGTATTTATGCTTAATGTCCTCTGATTGCCTTGTAACTGCAAAAGTAAAAAAATGGCATTTAAATGAACACAATGAATTAATTTTGAACAGCCATGACTGAGACGTAAATACGGGTGTTTTTTCTGACAGTTTCTTACTCTGTTGCTGTCCTAGTCTCAGCACTACTACCCCAATAAGTATTCCATGTCATAAGCTAAGTGGCCATTACAACCTACTCAATACAGGCATTAGCACGTACCCTTTACATGCAGTATATACAAAACTAGTGAAAGAAATAGGGAGGAAATGGCATTCGGTTTTGTATTTAATAGAGTGATTTTCTTTAGAAGGGTTCTCTGGAGCCCATTCATTTTATCAAGGGTTTAATTTACATCAGGAGACAGTCAGAAATCACGCTGCTCCTGAAGGAGGCCCTCACTGGAATCTTTCGCCTTCGCAACAAGGTGACATTCGATCAGTTTTAAAGGGCATCACGGGAGCGCAGAAACGCTTCTCTACTTCAAGAGAGCCGGTTCTAATGACCAAACTTCAGAAACATTTGACATACAGCTCTGTGCCTAGGAGCACGTGAATATTTTAAATGCTGTTTATAAAAAGCAAAGCTGTGCTAAAATGCCTATTTGCCCCCTGCTGCTTAGCAATATTAAAGATTAGAGCCAATTGTTTTGTATACTGAAGAGGCTATAATGGCTTCTAGAGAAGAACATGTCAGCAAACTAGATAAGGTTCCTATTAAATTTTTGTTGCTGTGGACTGCTGACTTGGGTCATTATACACTTAAATTGAGTTATTGTCATTGTTATATAACGAAACAGAGAACTTTTTGCCTCCAGTAATGTAGCATATCTTTTAAAGAATGAGCTCTCCTGACTGATTTATAAAATAGTTCTGTTTGCATTACAGTACCAGGCTGCTGGGTGTTTCAAAGTGATTTACATGAACTGTCCTAAGAGTTCGTGCATATTTCGAAAGACAAATAACAGAGTCTTGTGTGAACCTGCTTCCAATAATCTCTGAAATTTATTGAGTGACAGTGAAAGACATAGTAAAATTACAACTCTCCTCTCTCCCATAATCTAAGAATGTTCCGTTCCAAAAAAAAAAAGTGCGCTTAAGGGTTTGTGAGGGTTTTTTAATTCCTGATAATTATTTGTTCAGATTAAAAAAAAAGAGCACTTGTCCTGTTTTCTTCATTCCAGGAGTATGCCTTTTAAAATCTCAGGGTTTTATTCTTTAAAAACAGTTAAGTTAACACTTCTAAATTTGAACAAAGAATGTGAACAGTGGAAAGATCAGATGAACATAAAAATTAAGTACTTCAAGCTACTTTATTTCAAACTAACTATGCTGCTGGGGGACACCATAACCATTCCTTTACACCACTGTCTTTGCTGGAGCCAGGATTTCACTCTGCACATTTTCCACAGTTTTTTCCCCTTAGATGCATCTAATGGCAGCTCAAGACCGGATGAAACCATCTACACATATGCTATTTTACTTTCAATTCCCCGTGCGAAGTCTCTGAAGAGCTGCTGTATTTTAAGAGAAATTCCATGGTGAGTAGTAAAGGAACCAAAATCAGCAGATGTAGGAATATCTGACTGGAAGAGTCTCATTCCCAGCAGTCTAAGACAAGAATATATTCAAAGGATACAGGTTTATGCTAAATGCTTTCTCAGTCTTCAATTTGGCTAAAAAATACAAGGCCTTTTTGTTTTCTCTCTACTCCCCTCATCATCTTCCTAGCCTTTCTCTGCAGCTTTTCTGGCTTCAGCTATCTTTTACAAACACAGGTCACCGAGGTTGTACAATAATTGTGAAGATGCTCCTCGTACAGTCACATCCACTTTTCCCTCCCTCTGTTAGCAGACACATCCTAGAATTGAATTTTCCTTCTGTAGCATTGTATCATTTCTGCTACTTGTATCATTCTTTGATCAAGCTTTCTCTTCTCTCTGTTCTAATGGTAAGATCCCAAATCATAGCAGAAAATCTTCATACGACGCTTGTATTTCAAATTTTAAATTCCATCCCCTTTCTGTGATCACAGTTCTCAAGGTCGTCCAATCCTGCCACTGTCATATTATGATCCTCTTTTGCATTAGTGATGCCTCCTCAAACCACCAGCAGAATTCATTTGGGCTCTAAACATTGAGCCTTTACACAGACATAAGTGAAAAGATTGTAGGAGATCTATTCTAATAGTTTCTCCAGAGGAAGTCTAAAAATAAACTCTCACTATGCTATATCACAAATATGGCTATCTCCTTTTATTTAGACAGTTCCTCTCCTGACAGGTTGGGGTTTTTTTACCATCCTCATTATCAAGTTTATCTAATAGGAAATTCATAAAACACTGTATTGCACTTGTATTTGCCTTAAAAATAAATCATTATAGTAAAGAAGATGAGGGAATATGCTTGTATATTTCTATTCTGGTAATTTTTTTTTACATTTTATCCAGTCCTTCATTTGTTTTGATATTGTTAATTACTATTTCTCTCAAAACATAACTTTATATTACTCAGCTAAATGATAGAGGTTTCTGTGGTTACTTTTCCCTACAAACAGATTCTATACCTAATATAGAACCACTTCGAAACCAAGAAAACCAAAAAAATTGAAAAAATTGATACTGGATGTGTGATTCTGTGGGTTCGTTCTTCACAATTCTTCAATAATAGTTACCTGTCGCCTTGAAATTATCCATTTCTTTCACTTTGGACATTCCTAGGGTACCCCGTAAAGGAACATTGACACAGCTGCATTTCCAACATATTTCCCCCTTTTCCTGGGACTGAAATTCTAAACTCATTTTCCATGTTTGACTTATTTACAAGTTTCCTTCACAGACAACTCTGTGAATATCTCACTCTGCTGCTCTCCTCAGCCAAATCCCCTTCTTTGGAAGCACTTCTCTCCCATTCAGATTGAGAACTCTGTGGACTCTCCTTTGTCTGTTCTTTCACTCAGACTGAAAGACAGCAAGGCCATTCAATTCAAAGTAATTTTTTATTATAGTCATTTGTCAACCATCTTCATGCAAAATCAAGCTTAAAATAGCATCAGCATTTGCTAGTTCAGTGACTATTGGGGAAAAAACTTGAAAGACTGCTTTTATAAATAAGGTAGTGATGGACTTCTTCACAGCATTTTTTTTCTAATTTATCCTGGAGAAGTTAGGATTTAGTTAAATAAATACATTTCCACTGCTATTTACCTTTCTGAAATCAATACTGGATCCACAGGTATAGCCAACTCGAGGTCTGATGGTCCATTGCCAATATCACAGTTTTTATCACCTTTCTAAAAGTAATTCTGACTTCGAGATAGTTTTATCCACTGTATTTGTTGTTTGGTTTGGTTGGGGGAGTGTTGTGTTTATCAACAGTACTAAGTGAAGGTAATCTCATTTTTTCTGATCATTTAGACCCTTTGATTATCTCTCTGGTCCAGCCATGTTCACCTCTCTTTCATCTGATATACTCAATTTCACTCTGTACTTTAACAGTTCTAATGCCTCCATTTTTTGGCCCACACTCCTTGCATAGATATTTCACGTATTCCCTTGTGGCCAGCCTCAACCCAGTGCCTGCCTACTCAGAGCTCCTCCCTTTTTCCTTTATTTTCCCACTTCCTGATAGTCATGTAATAAACTTGTAATTATTGTAGCAACAATAATCTTGTATAAAGATAATACAGGTGTCTAAGCATCATCATCTCCTGTCATTTAACAGTTTAAAAAACCTTTTTTAAATCATTTTTGCAAATCAGAACACAAGTATCCCAGTTGCTCAAGTGAAATCCATCCGCAAAGAAAAGATTTTTCTATGAATGTGTTCTGAAAATACCTACCTTTCTTTTGTCCACTATTTGATCTCTGTTATTTTGTCATTCTTTGAGCATCTTGATGCCTTAGGTTTTAACATTTATATTTTTCAAATCCTGTACTGCCTAGTGTGTAACTCTGAAGCTTCGTGTGGCCTGTTAGCTACTGTTCTCTCAAGCCAGTTAGACATAACAAAGCCTCTCTAGGTTTGCTCTTCAAGGACACTTCGACTGTCCCAGGCTTCAAAATGTGTAAACTAAAAGCCTCTAAAGGGGGGGCCAACTTGGGGTGATTACATCATTAACTGAAGCTATAATTGGAGAATTAACCCAGATTTGCAAATGGACCAAACTTACAAAAGTGTGAAGAACCCATGACCCAGGGTCCATCTTGGGTGTAGCCTTTTGACTGCCCAGGGTGCACCTTTGAAGGCCCTTCAAATAAATACCTACTTTTATTCTCTTATTCTCGTCTAGCCTCTGTTTTCAGGTAGCCACGCCAGACATCATCTTTCAGGGATATTAAACAGACAGAATCACAAATGGGTGAAGTTGTTAGGGACCACACTGGGTCATCTGGTTGAACCTCCTGTCGTGGTTTGAACTGGCTAAGCGCCAGGCTTCCATGAAATCTGTTATAAGGGGAAATAGGATTATATTGAGGAAAACTGGAAATTTGCAAGGCAAAACAGGCACACACTTGAGCAGTTACAGTATAGTTTTATTACTAACAGAATTAAAGGTAAAAAGTAAATAGTTAGAAATTAAAGCTAAACTCCCCTCTCTTCCAGCACCCCCTCTTTTTATCCAACTCGCACAAAGGATAACAAAACATGGGTTTGGTCAGGTTCACAGTTTTTAAAAAAAAGTTTCCCCAATGTTTAGGGGAAGAGGGTTTTTTTCTGCTTTGAACATGGTCTCCAAACTTCCACTAGCAACAGACCCATCCAGAAATCTGCTGCCGTGAAAAACATCTTTCTCATGAATCTTGCAGTCTTCCCACACTGCCAGTCATGGGCCACACATGGGGTGTTTCTTTTTTAAGGATAAGCAAATTCCAGCCTGAAAAGCAAAGGCTCCCTTTTTCACAAAATCTCTAGAGGTTTCTTACAGCTTCTAAGTGACCTGGCGTGGCCACTTTTCTTTTCCTGCAGGCTGCACCCAGAATTCTCATCCCTCCATGTCTTTTTAAATGGATTAAAGAGGAAAGAACAGTTTGTGATATTACAGTTTTTACCACTGCCTGGAGAAAGCATTTTTAAGCTTCGCGCTGGGTGCGACTCCGCCCTCTTTTCCCATCGCCATCTTCAGCTCTGTCTCCCATGACTTACTTTCTCTTTTCCGCTGACCTTGAAACCACCATGATTCTCTTCAGGCTTTATGTTGGAGAAAAAGCCTCTTTCCCTTTATGCTGTTGGCTGCATGATGTCTTCCTCAGCTCGACCCAGGCTGCGTTAGCTGCAGAAAACTCCATCGGCTCCCGCCGAGTGTGCAGGGGGCCGCGTGAGGGGAAGGGGAATGGGGGGCAAGGGAAGCCTGCCGGTCACCAGAAGCCGCGCCGTGTGGTCTCGGCTGCCTGTTGTGTAGGGCTGGTTCCAGATGCCCTCCAGGGCCAGGACGGCTTTTCCCAGCGGATTTTGCCCTCGCTGGGGAAGGGGGCGCGGCCTGCCACCAGCCACCCCTCCGCGGGGAGTTGGGAGAAAGAAAAAGAAATCTCCGGTGCTTGCACGGGCTTTATATATGCAAAAATGCCAAAAAGATAATTGGCTCAGGAGCTTGTCAATCAACTCAGGTTCAACCTATTACAACTCTCTACTCAAGCAGAATCATCCTAGAGCACATTTGACAGGATTCTGAGGGAGACACCACAACCTCTCTGGGAAATCCATGTCACACACAGAGTGAAGAAGTTCTGCTTCATATTCAGGTGGAACTTCCAGTGCGTTATCATCTGCCCTATGTCTCTTGTCCTGTTGTTTGGCACAACATTTCATTGAAGGTCACTCAAGTCTTCTTGTTTTGATCCGTTCCTGGATGTGTCCAGCTGAATCTGGATATGTAATTTGTTCTGTTGTGGAAAACAGGAAGTCAATTTTGCCCTGCTGCGTGGAGGCTGTTCAGCGTGGCATGGAGAGCTTAAGCAGCTTTTTTAAGAGCTTGAAATCTTAGCATTAACCATGTTTGAAGAGTGTGCAGAAGACCTATGTGTGAGGGCATGAAATACAGTTTTAAAAATATGTCCCTTTTTCTAATGCCTAGACAGGAGTTGGGGTTTTTTGTTGTTGGGTTTTGCATTGCTTGTGGGAGTTTATTTATGGTGGTTGCTGAACACTGCAAAAATTTAAAATCCTGACATAATCACAGGCATTTGTGTACAGTGACAAAAATAAACCTCTCCAATACGCTCACTTCTGTGTGGCTTTATGTTTTTCCAGCAGGCATTCTTTTCAGCAAGTCTCACATTATTTAGCAATGCAGATTCAGAGGCATTCCCATCCTGTCCCATCCTGTTCATGTGACTAACAGATAAAGAAAGTGGATACATCTGTAGTTCTAATAAAAACTTCTGGGGTTCCATGAATGTTTTTGAAGTGCAAATGGCAAAATCTTTTGTAAGAATCAACAAATCATAGCCAGTTTTACATTTACAAAAATATGTAAAAGAACTAAAAGGTTATGCACTAAGACTTAGTAATTAGCTCCAATCCAGCCATATCCATTGCCAATGACATCTCCATCAAGGGTCCCACTTAAATCAAACGACTTTTCTTCTGGCAAACACCTCTGCAGAACCAACAGCCTTAGCAGCCAGCATATCCAGGGTTCACCAGTCCAGAGGCAGAGTGAATATGACACAGGAGTTCTTCACTGAGAATGAGTTTTCACAAGAGTGCTGAGCTGGTCTAACAGCTTCCTACCACTAAAAATATGGTTCAGCTTTCCCCTTATTCTCTGTCTCAGCTGTGTGTACTTACCACTTCCTTTGTGCTAGCTCCAACAGTTTGATGACTCAATTCAGCTCACTCAGCAAGCAAAAAAAGGGAGATAATTTTCTGCCTGTTGAATAAGCTGACATGTCTCATCAAGGGGTCAGACTGGTTTCAGAGACAGCAAAATAAAACGTATAGGATCACACAGGCAGAGTGCAATGGGAAAAGAAGATACAGGATCTCCTGTGCTGGTAAATTAGCACAACTGTCTTCTGAAATACACATTTCTTGTCATCCACATCTCAGCACTGAAAATGGCACTTATAACACGTGTATTGTCAGATTTGTTCCATGTGCTCTACTCTCCATACACCTCCTTTTTAAGCTTAGGCAGCCACCTCAAGAGTTTGGTTATCTGGACATAAACAAAACTCTATTGCATAGTCAGTAACTGACATACTCATAATGTTCACATCTCTCTTTCTGACAAGATAATCAGATATGAGTATTCACTCCATAATTTTCATCTAGCTGAAAGCTACATCCTCTGACGGTATGTGAAGAATTTGACCAACCCCGTGACATAAGATCCTGTTTTTTAGCTGCAAATTTCATTAAAAATACTTGAAATGTCTGCCTAATATTAGGCAGTGTACACAGTGTTAGCTGTGTAAGTAGTGGTTTCATTTGCAGTGGAAGCATTCATAAATAAACATCCTTTTTGAAATATGTGCCCTCCCCCCCCA
>VZRQ01005882.1:43795-69658 GCA_013397975.1 Machaerirhynchus nigripectus
AGAACAACAAACAAAACAAAACAAGACTAAAAAGCCAGGGAATCTTAGTTTAGTGAGTTAATGAAACAGTAATAAGAAAACACACCCTTTGGTCCTTATTGCAGCATGCATTACACAAAACAGAAAAACTGGTCCCTATACGTGAGGCTGTGAGTTGTGTGTTCAGTTTTCGGCCCCTCTCCACCAGAAGGACATTAAGGTGCTGCAGCGTGTCCAGAGAAGGGCAAAAAAGCTGGTGAAGGGTCTGGAGCACAAGCCCTATGAGGAGAGGCTGAGGGAGCTGGGATTGTTTAGCCTGGAGAAAAGGAGGCCCAGACGGGACCTTATTGCTCTCTACAACTACCTGAGAGAAGGGTATACCACGTAGGGGTCAGTCTCTTCTGCCAGGCAGCCAGGGGCAGGACAAAAGGAAATGGCCTTAAGTTACACCAGGTAGGTTTAGGTTGGAGAGTAACAAATATTTCCTCATGCAAAGTGTTCTTAAACATTGGAACAGGCTGTCCAGGGAAGTGCTGGATCACTATCCCTGGAAGTATTTAAAAAGGTATGGATGTGGCACTCAGGGGCATGATTTAGTTGTGGACTTGACAGTGCTGGGTTAACAGTTGGACACAGTGGTCTGAGATGTCTTTTCAACTGAAATGATCCTATGATTCTATTTTATCTGTTGATCCACAGCTCACTGACTGTTGTATTTCATGCTTTTTTTATTAAGAAGCTGGAGGGGAAAGCTGTCCATTAGATTTGTTAGAGGAGGTGCTCCTTGGGTCAAAGAAAACTCTCTGTAGGGAGTGGGGGTCTGCCCCCAAGCACACTTTTAGATTCCAGGGTGGAAAAAACAGACTCTGAGGATCAGGAGCAGACAAACTAGGGTTAAGATCAAAGACCAGACTTTTTATATAGTGCCTGCTAAAACCTAGGAAGCCACTAAAACTGAAGGCAGAGCTGGAGGAAAGGACCTGTCCTTCAAGGAGCAATGGTTAAAGAGAAATAGTTGTTTTTAAAGCTTTTCTTTTTTGTTCTTCTGTAGCAGACTTCCATTATCTCAGTTTCAAAACTAATGTATTCAAAGCTGTTCCAGTAAACCAGGTTTTTGGTACTCGAAGCCCTTTCACACCCACTGGAGGGGAAAGTTACAGGCAGCTCCTCCTTAGCGCTTTGCCTTCTTGTGTTTTGTGTCTCACTTAGATCAGCAGGCTGCGCCCACTGCCCACTGCCACCCCCGCTAGCTCCACACTAAATCCTGACAGGCCAACCTTCCTTCTCCAGAGCAGCTTCTGCCCTGTCTCACCGTGGCTGCAAGCACTCAGCTTCCTCCAGCAAAGGACCTGCCCATCAGGAACAGATTCACCACATTCCCTAGAAGCAGTTCCAGCCTTGCCCTGCACTCTGCAGTTAACACCCCGGCCTCTCTGCATCAGACAATCTGATGTTTCACTCCAGCCCAGGGGTGAAGCATAGCCTTTATCTCTGCATTAAACATGCCTTTATTCTTTTTAAATGAAAAATTCTAAAATATTGATTAACATCAAGCAAAACTGCAACAGACATTCTAAGACTAATTTAAAATATTATTCAAAGAGTAAAAACATTTTCATGAATAAGCTTTCTGCACACTTGAGAGCAAAATATGACATACTGAACAGGAAAGTAATATTAATCCTTGAGAAAGACAGATTTCCTAGTCAGCAAAAATTTGCTGAAGCTATATACTTTTTACAAAGAAATTAAATCACTGAGCTTCTCTGGAATCCTTTATAGCTAATAATTAAAAAATCTAAAATCTTATTTTCATCCTGTAATAAATATAGCTAACAATCAAGATAGATGAGACAAAACTAGAAAGGTTTGTTGGATGATTTAAGTTGAAGGAGTTACTACATCAATATATTGTACTCTAAAAAGGGCATGCATCATTAAAAAAGTAGGCTTTATAATTAATATGTTTTCATACAACCTACCTTATTTCCCCTGAGATCACTAACCAAAGCCTTTTAAAAATTGATTAGTTCAAGCACTTAGCCTAGTACCACTTTAGAATGTAGCAAGATAGATATTAGCTGAATTTAAAATTACAGCAAGTTTATTTTTAATTACTTTCCAAAATGCCAGATTTACATATTATCAAATACATTTCCGTGGCAGAACTGACCACTAAGCATTTTTGGACAGGGCAAGAAAAATTAATTATATTCTTCCTAAAAAATTCACTTAGCATTCAGAACACCTGCATTGTTGTCAGGGATAATAAATGTGATTAAACTTGTATAAATTTCACTATATTAACCAGTACAATAACTCAATAGCTTTGCTGAACTGAGCTGATGCTATACATTGCAACACTGAAGTACCCAAGTATAATGCAGGGGAGTTCTAAAAAAATATATGAGTTCTGGAGGGAAGAATTGCAACCTGCCAAAGGCAAATTTACCTTCTTAAGCTGTCAGTAAAAGGGCAATTTCTGGACCTGAGACATTTTAACAAAAAAAGTTTAATCATAAGTCATGTATTGTTAAGGCTTAGCAATACAATTGTCCCTCTTGTATTAATATGTAAGTTCTCAAGGTTTGGCTGGTTTTACTAAGAAAAAAATTAATTGCAGCAGAACATGGTTTGTGTTTTGAGGCATTATGGTTGGCTGATCCTAGAGGAATTGTGTAGTATCCCTTTGCCATTCCACAGGAGGCTTATGAAACAGGAATGGTGCTAGTCCAGACAACAAAGTCATACTGCTAACAATTGACACCTGGATCCTGAACAAAGAACAAAACATAAGTAGCAGTATTTCCAGGAAAAAGACATTTTTCTTTTAATGAGGTGAAGGTCCAGGTTTCAGCATCTTTTGTCATAGAGAACTAGAATACAATGTTGACAGAAGAAATGTTGACAGAGAACTGTCCAGACAGGCAATAAAGCACCCCAAACATCTCTCAGAAACCTGGTACCTGGTGCAATGCCACTGGTGAGACAGGAGGAGCTGGCCCTGAAGCAGAGATCTCCTATGGGTGCTCCAGTACATCCAGTGGGAATTCGTTCAGTGTAAGAAAAGGAGATACTGAAAGCATAGGCCTGATGTGTCTCTGAAGTTAAGAGTGTGAAAACTAGAATGTCACGGCTCACCTAGATGCAAGGGAAGGACTGTGGGTACCTGCACAGGACAATTTCTCCTGCTTAATCTTCTCTTTTATGAAAAAATGTGCCCCTCTCTACGGTGGTTGTTTCTCTGTCTGTTGACTACACCTGAAGCTTAGATGACGAGAAAAGGTGACTTGCCTGTATTTAGATAACACTGAAGGAGCGCCCACTCGAATAAAAGCTTTGCATTTTTCCAAAAGGTTATGCAGGATTCACTGGAGCAACACCCAATCTCTCCAACTTAAAAATATAGTCCTTAATGGTTAGAAAAGACTGCCTGAGAACCACTCTGCTCAAGTGTAATGTAGATGATGTGCAAACAAGAGCTAAGAATGGGGATAGGTGATCTTTGTTGTTGGCCCAGTCAGCAAGGATGAGTAATTTACAAACATTGGAGTCAAAACTGAGGAAGAAAATTAAGTGACAGACGTGCTCATTAGAATGTCTTGTTGAACTCAGCACATCTCATTACTCATTCCTAGATAATGTTCAAAAGTTACAAATATCATGAAGGGAGAACAATACCCAGGGACCTTGAGTCAGCTGCTATGGAAAAGATACATTATTGAAGGAGGGTTGCAAGTAGAAGAGCATATGCAATGATGCCAAGCAATTCAGAGGATGAGGCAAAGGCTGAAGTATGAGAAAACATTTATAGGAATCTGAGAGAAAGTTTTAAAGCTTCTTATCCTTTTAAAATATCCATCTCAAGTAGTATAATACCCCTTTGAAGTGCCACGGCAAAGAGTATTTTGTGGTGAGGCAGATTCCCGCTGCTGTCTTGGGGGGACTGTTGAATGTTTTCTTTATTTATGTCATGGCCATGAGGAGGGAAATCAAAAATAATTCCATTCACAGGCAACACATCCTACATTAAGTTGTAACACAGCCATTTCTGAGGCAAAACATTCAAATTGCCTTGTAAGACATAGTGATGCCCTATGGTAATTCACTAACTGAAATTCTAGGGATGATGTGAATAAGTTATTCCAGGGATTAGTTAAACTATAGGAAACTGATAAAAAAACAGAGATTAAGTCTTGTATTAGTCTACCCAAGCAGGGGCTCCTTGATTCTGTTTTTTATGGAAGACTGACAGATATTGTACCCATCAGTGTCATAGCTGAGCATCTTTTGTCATAGGGAACTTGAATACAATGTTGACAGAAGAAAAACACTGCATAATAAGTCCTGTTTCCTGCTGCACATGGACTCAAACCATTATCACCAAATCTTACCTTTGTCCTGCAGCCAGGACAAGGAAGGTCCTAGCTTGAGATTTAGACAAATCCAAATACTTTGGTCCTGTGTCAGAACTTGGTGCATTCATCATGTACTTCCCCAGCTCTGGGAAAAATGAAAGCCAGGGAGATAAACTTCTCATCTGACTAGCAAAGAGACTGGAAAGTCAAGATACCCATCTCTTCCTCCCATGCGGGAAGGCTCCCTCTGTTCCTTTTTTCCATCTCTTTCCCCTCCAGGCCTGAGAAAGACACAAGACACTTCAATTTGTCCCCTTCTCAAGGAATAAGTATTGTAAGGTACCACAGGAGGACCTGTGGAGTAACAATCTTTGGGGGCTTCAAGGTAGGCAGGTAGACAGAAATGAGACTAGGGACCAGCACTGCTTTATGCTAAACATATGGTGAAGAAGTAACGTTATTTGTTACATGCATGCACGTAGCTGCACACACACACACAAACCATGGCAAGGGGCAGATGGAGTTCGAAAATTAACAACAAGCCCAAAACATAATATACTCTTTTAAAAAGCAAATATTCACATTTGGGGACCAGTCTCAAATTATGGGGCCTGACTCATGATTTTTGCAACTTTAGTACTAGCAGCACAGCCCTTTATGCTGTAATTACAGCACTCTTAATTAGATTGGGAGGTTGCTCCAAGATTCCTGAGACAACTTCTGTAACAAATATAGATACCCTCAAGGCAGTCGTATACATTTATGGAAACAGTGATTTAAATAACAGCTATAAACAGATCAAGTGGATCTGATGACATCATCATAATGAAAAATTATTCTTGACACCACCATACGAAAAGCTATTTTAAAAGTGAGTCATTCTTTTTTTTTTCCCTACATCAAAACACACTGATGTGATTTAAAATTATTCTTGAGGGAAACAAAGGCTGTTCTTTCACTCATCCACTACAGCACACTTTCTGAATAGAAGTTTATCAAGAAGTTATGTTACACCAGAAATAGTTCTGCACACCCTTCTTGGACCAGTAGGAAGCTACTAAATGCAACCCTGATACTGCATTCTTTGCTTCATTTGCTCCATGCATGATATTACCAGTTCACATGATGAGCTTTTAAGCACATTTCTGTTTGCTCTTCTTGTTTTTCACTTCCTTCCTAGTGTTCACTTAGCTAGACAAATCTAGCTTGGTTTTAGCAAATATGAAACAAAGATTGCATTGCCTTGCCAAATTCCCTCCTACCAAATTACTAAATTACTGAAGGCAATCCCTGTTTCAGTAGACCTTGGTTGTTTTGCTTGACCTCCAGCAGGTGTCCAATTAAGTCTGAAAAATTTATATGGTATTCCCTTTCCATTGATAGTTCTAGAATTAAACTGATGAGATCTCTAGAGAAGGATCATCAGTGTTACACCTTTCATCTTTAATTACACTGGTTGAAGATGAATGAATGTACCAGAAGGATCCCAGCTGGGAAGTAGCACACTTATTAGATAGTTGATAATTTAATATACACTCTGAATTCTGATTATTTTCTTAAAACATCTGAAGACCTTTCAACATATCTTAGGACAAAATCTTAGCATTTATTCATCTGGACATTGGTTGTATTCTTTTCCTTTTAAAAAAATACTGCTCAGATGCAGGCAGAGAACAGTGGCTGGCATTACAGAACAATGAATTTTAGACAAGGTGAGTTAAAGGTCCTGGTTAATGCATTCAGTCTATTGTTTCTAACAATTTTATATACATCATCTAAGAGAGCACATAGAGAAGCAGAGCAGAAGACTCCAAGAGGACTCCCTAGAGTCCCACCATACAAGAAGACTCTCAGTCCCTCTGCTCCAGCACTGTAGCTCCAGCTTCTCCTCATGTATTTTACTTCTGAGAATGCTTCACTGAAAATGAAATGCTGAATGAGTTCAGCTTCAGAGTGAGTCACAGCAAAAAGGTGGAGTCTATAATATAGACACCTAACATTAGGATAAAGGTTGAGAGCTATTTGTCTGGACTTCTTGTAGATTGTTGAGAGAAATAGGTATGGAAATCACTCCTTTCATCTTCAGAAAGAGGTAATAAAAGAGATCACATAATACTGCAAAAGTACTATCCTCAGGGGCCAACGTGAATGTTGCTGAATTATTTTAGTATTGCACTCTTGAAAAATTCTCAAGTCTTGCCCAAAGCCAGATGCAGTCAAGTAAAAGTACTAGATTTTGTTCAGATATCTCAAGCTACGTAAGAACGCTGTAGCAGGATGCGCTGCCTAAGCAGGAATACAGCAGCTCAAAACTTGTAATTTTTACAGTTTGATGGCTTGAGCAAGGAGAGTTTTCTGTTTCTTGGAGCAAGGAGGGTCTGCTGATTTTAGTGTTGGTGAATGCTGAGATCAGTTTGACCAAGCCATCAGACCCCACCACAAGGACATGTAAGACATGCTCCCTGAGGCTGGGACCGGCAAGGAAATAAAAGAACTGATACAAAAGTGAGCATCAGAAGTGTTGGGCAGAAACCAAAGAGCTGCTAATACCTTTTTTCAGCACAAAGCATTCTTTGCTGAGTAAACCTGACAAAACATAATCTTAAAAATGTGTGTGACTGGCGGTCCATCACTTTATGCCATAAAAAGCCAGTCTCATTTTACACAATGAGGCCTTTGTGCATACATCCCTAAAGTGTGTGACAGTCCTTCCCTTGAGTGGGGATGCCCCTCAAGGTTACTTCTTGAGGCTGAGAGAAAGAGTTTTGCCCACATTCATTAATAATTGTTTTTTCTAGTTTTAATATAATTGCTTCAATATAATTGCTTTAATACAATTGCTTCAATATTGCTTCAAAAATAGCACTATACTAGTAGTTATAGAAATCCATACTGCATAGTAAATAATTCTGATTAAGATCTTTCTTTTTGTCTAATCATAATTTTTTAATCAACTCAAATAAATAATTAATTTTATTTATGTAAATATATCTGAGTGGCCATCCTTATTCCTGCAGGACAAAATTTTATAAAGACTCAATTACACCTGTATAATCCCTTAGACATAAACTGTTGACTGAGCCTGAAGCTGAGATTGGATCCAGTCGCACCAAGGCTCCTCTCTGAGAGGAGTTTCAAAAGCAAGGAGGTGCTTTCTGCACCTTGTGAGTCAATGGGAGGACTTCTCTAATAAATTTTGTCTGAAGCTCCCACTCCACCCATGACAATAACATTGATTTGTTTCACTGGAGTAAACTCACTGGCATATGAATAGTGCCCTTTTCAGTTGTTCAGGGCTTGCCTTGGAAGGGAAAAGGTACAAACATTAGTCTGGCACCTATATTCTGTCCTTCTAGACTCCAGTGCAGTCAAACTGAGCTGCTGCAGAAAGCATATCCTCCACACCAGAAACTAAAACTCAGGTCTTCTACTTGCACATTAATTCACGGGTAGGCATAGCTCAGAACAGAGATGGTTTGATACAATTATATGCGAAGCTTGTGTGGTCCTTCCACTGGGCATATTCCTCTGCTGTATTCTCATTTTCTTATTGATTTGCTGCTTCTCATCCAAAAATGAGCCAACTCACAATACCAGGCAAAAGCCTGATTACAGATTACATATACTGAACTGAAACACATCCACTGAAAACTAAAAAGACAGTCACAGGTGATAGCACTAAGGTCTCACAACTTTGTTGATAAGGTTGCATGAGTCCATAAACTTCAAATCCAGCCACAATATTCTTTTACTTCTCTTGTGCAGAGATGACAATCTGGATTGGCAGGATTGGCTAGTAGTAAAAAAAATATCAGAAAACAATGACCCTTCTTTCTGCCTCTGGAAATCAAAGAACATTATGACATTTCAAAGATACATTGTGATGTTTGCTTCATTTAAATTCTGAAGAACTTGAAAGTAGATATTGTCCAGAGCCATGTTCAAAGTAATCAGCCATAATGTTCCTAGTTACTTTGAGAAGCGTGAAGTGAGGGCCTACATAGATGCACAGCAAGATTTACAGAAACATAGGCAGACAGCTACAAGTGCCTTACACTCTTTTTTTATTATTTTTCTGTAAAGAAAGAATCCGTTCTGTTATTTCAGATCCAGTCTGTTATCAATTAAAAATGTTTTACAGCTCAAACACAAGATCAGTCAACCAAGGGGCTTGGTAAATGTGTTATTTATACAGTTATTTGTTAAAATGAGATCCATTGCATTATAGAAGGTTAAGACAAATTGCTGTGCCCTTTGATTCATTACGGATGACAAAATACTAAATAAATCTTAAATAAATATTCACCTTTAATCACACAGGAACATAAATGGTTAGATCTTATCAACAGGAGAGTCTTTTTAATCTTCCTTTACTAAACATAGAAAAATATTGTTGTTTTTCCTGCCGTCTTTTTTTAAAAAGTCTGATAATTCTTGGCATGGCAGCGGAGAGTTACAGTAGATCACCTTTCAAGTAAGGAGCAAATCAGTCTCAGTAAAGGAAAGCCTAACCAGCCTTACTGACTTTGGCCTGCCGGGTACTGTCTTACAGAGAGACTTCAGTTAAGTGTCAAAGGCAAACCAGCACTTTATAAGGGTACTTTATTGTGCACAAGCAAGGAGTGCATTATCTTATCATCTGGTTTTATAACTTCCTGCTTCATTGTGCTGCAGATTAAGAAAAAAAAAAAGGATATAAATGTCATCTTCTGTGTCATTAACCTAAAATCTATTAGAATTTTATTAGAAAATAAGTAGCAAGACAGTACAGCTACATTTCCTCCCTTATGCTGTGTTAAATTGCTTGTGAAAGTGATATATTATGACTCTTACTCTACATCTATTGCAAAACACAGAAGAGAAGCCCACATACTGTGTACATTAAATGGTAATGTTAAATTGGCAATGAAGCAATGAACATCTCCCTAAATCTCCAAGCAGGTTCTACAAATCTCCCTTTTGAAGGATAAAGATAAATAAAGAAATTGTTTCCATCTAGGACTAAACAAATGACAGTAGTAAGCTTCCTTGTTGATATACCTAGGTCACAAGCTATTAACCTTTTTTTTAAAGATACTCTTTTTTGAAGAATAACCAAAAAAGAAAGTGCTCTTGTATGTCTCTGCTTGGGGCAGGCAGTTCCTTCATTATTAAAAGTCAGAAGTCTTCAGAAAGGAAACATATTTTTGAGAAAAGTATTTAGAGGCTATGAAATGTTATTAAGGTTTCTGCAAAACAGAAAAGGTCTCAGTTCATTTGGGTTTTTAAAATATAAGTACTGGAAAGCAGAATTCAGGAGGGATTCAATTTATTCCTGAGTAACTGGTCAGCACAAGGTTAAATAAAGAGGCAAGTTATGTGTGGACTTCAGGCTCCCTCTTTAAGGGTCAGTTTTACCCAGAATGGAGCACGTGAAGAGACTGTAAAGGGTAGATCCAAAAAGGCAGAACAGTACAGCAGCAAGTAGCAGGCTTAAGGCTCTCTTGGGAGCTCTTTGCTCACAGGTAAACTTGGCAGTGTTGATTTTTCTGAATTAGTGCAGAAAACACCTCTAATTCTTGTAATATGAAATATATGAAAGTCCTGCCTTTCAGAACATCTGCTGCAAGTCCCAGGCTTCACCTCCACAGCAGCCTGCAGAGATCCAGAGCAGTTCCCACACACACCTATCAAGGCAATCTCTGCCACCTTGAAATTTGGCCATTCTCCCAGCAGGACACAGGTAGCCTCTGCAAAGAGCCCATTTCTAATTCTCCTGCCCCCATGGCTGTGGATGGTGATGATAGTCCATAAAGCATTCAAGCTGCACAAAAGAGCACCAGGAGAAATTAAAGCTCTTCAGGCTGGAACTGCTGTTGCAGAATATAACTGACCCATCCAACACTGGCAGCTGCTTTCCAGACTCTGGAGATTTGAGCCTGTGTAGTGGGACAGAGATTTTAGAAATTGAAGCAGCCTGCAGGTACGAGCTGAACCAGCACATTTTCAATCCAGTCTTAGTTCAGTTTAAACTAGGACTAAAATCCTTCTAGTTTGGGTACAAGTTCAGGCCCATAATTAACATGATTGGGCCCAACAATCTCTCGGAGTATTTAACATGGAAAAATGCTGCATTTAAAAGTAGGAATGTGACAAAAGCATGTGAAAAAGGTAAAGCTTCCAGTCACAGCTCAGCCAGAGGGACAGCCCCTGCTCCCCCAGCAGCACAGGCACCCTACACACTTGTAGCATGATGCCACAGGGTCTTCTTACCACTTCCATTTGGCTTGAGAGGATGGAGAGGCGCTGCAGTGCTGTGTGGGTGCTGCTGTGCTGTAGAAATCAAGCAGAACTGCAAGAAAAAAAAAAGTTCTCTGCTACCTGAATACACCCCAGAGGTACAGAAACTCGTACACATTTATACAGTGATGCGTCCCACAGGACTGCCCAGGTTCAAAAGACATATAAAGGGCTCTGCTGTTTAAAAAGGCACTGTTCCCTGCTGTAGAATAAAGACCAAAAGAATAGAGCCCAGTGAGCACGATAAGTACCTGAATTGATAAGTACCCATCTGCCAAGCATAATGGCCATGCCACTATCACAGTGCAGGAATTAGGGCTTTTCCTGCCCACACAGGGGCTGGGGAGAAGCAGAGGAGGGTCAGGAGCAGGAGAGGCTCTACATGATGTGGCATTGTATGCCCTAAAAGGTTTAGACAGCTCCTGTGTTCAATAGCACCCCAGCAGAGACGTCACTTTATGGTCAACTCAGTATTTTGAAGTGGTAACTATTTGTTGGTTCAGTCCCAAACTGACTATAATGATTTCAAAGTTACAGTTTTGTGTTTGTCTTGGGTAAAAAAAAACCAAGATTTGAACCATTTATATGCTTAGAGTTAGTGCTAGGTTTAGCTGGTTGTGAAGAAATGAAGGGATAAATACACCCATATATAGAAAAATACATCAATTTTTCTTCACAGTTAACAAATTATAGCTGATTCTCTTTGTCCAGAGACAGAAAAAATACCTGGGTCTTCAAAGGTACTGGTGTTGCTGTCACTGTCAGGAAGGCTGTTGGTGAGCACTGCTCATCAAAGGACATTTCATGTCTGCATGCACACCCTTCACATTCTGCTGCCAAAGCAATGTCAGGCTGGGTCATATGCCTTCAAGGCAACTTTAACTTGGGCACAGTTCTTCAAAAGACACTAAAAATGATTTACATTTTTCCTTACTAAATCAGCATTTTTGGTATCATTTGTATCACTGCCAACTTCCTCTCACTCTTCACCTCTATTCTGGCCCACCATTCCCCTCCCTTGTGTGCTCCTGAATACCACTTGCATGCCAAGAAACCCATATTGATGAATGCAAAGTTTGTTCAGTTTATTAGAGAAAACAATACTGTACAGCCTCTTATGTAACCTACACTAAAAATCTATCTAACATTGGCTTAAATCTTTCATGAATAGGAGTAATTTTTCTGAATAGGATACTTCCTTTACAAATGGCACATACCCCAGATTCAGACTTTTTTTTCTCATTACATTTTTTGACTCAAGTGGTTAATGCCAAGATGACAGAAAGTGGCACACTGTGACCTCTATCCTGCCAGGAGGAGGCTGGGACTTGATACAGAATTTTGCGCCACTCAGATACTGCGGTGATTATTTCACACTGATTACTGTTCTTTACTGCTGATATTGTTTTCCCTAACTGGTTAACTTTTCCCATCCATGTGCCTCTTCCATCAAGGTAAACTATTAAACAATTCATTTAGTTTGCTTGAGGGCTATTGGTTTGGTTTGGGGTTGTTTTCCCTTTCCCAGAAACACATTCAATTTACCTGGCAGTGGTGTGCAGCAGAAATCACAGTGCAATTTCAGGAGGAGTTAACAGGCAAGAATTGCACTTTATTCATATCTCACAGAACTTGATAATAAGTTATTATTCCTCACTCTCAAAGGGACAAACTGAGCCATGAGAAGTGATTGCTGAGATATTCCAGTGCTTCTGCAGGCACAATGGTGTGAATGTTTCCAGTGCGGCTCAGCATACTGTCTTCACTTACATTTACTGCCAATGCCAAGCACACAACATGAGGGCACTAAAGTCCTTTCAGGCGTTGATGACTCACACTCTTTAAATACGTCACATGCCCTGACAAATCCACCTTCCCATAGAAGGCACCAAATGCCATGAGATGAAGCAGATGTTTCTAGGCAACCTGACCATGACCATGAAGTGACCCTCATCTATTTTGGATTTATCAAATCATCAAAGGCTCCTGCTCCTGCCAATAAGACTTGGGACAGTCGATTCAAACAGGTCATTATATAATGACCAGCTGCCTGAGCCAACTGAGGCAGAAAATACTGCCTACAGGGGATTGGAGCTCTTCCTGAGGTAAGAGGAGCCCCCAGGAGCCGAGGGGACACGGAACAGACGGTGTCCTCTTCTACCAGGGTGCTGACCTACCACAGCTGAGAAGAGGGAGCCCGATGACTGTGGCAGCCATCAACCAGCCGGGGACCATTGGACAAGGTGAATGAGTCAGACCTGGAGTCTATGCAGGTAGATGTTTTGGGAACAGGGGGAGGCAGGGATGGAGACCTGACTGGAGCATAGGTCTGGGGTCCCTCCAGAAAATCCCATCAGGAAGTCAGGACAGAAAGGCTCTGAGCAACCCTCAATATTTGTCAGTCAGGAGTGGGGACCTGTACTGAAATGGAACTCCTTATCCATAGGCAGGGCATGCATGGGTGGTAACGGCAATAGAGGCATTTGGGTGCTCTTATGGCCCTGACAGCATCCTTCCCCTTTTAAAGGGCAGTAAATACCAAGGTTAGCCAGCCAGCTTCCAAAACGCTTTCTTATTGTACACACACCACAACACAGGTAATCACAAACATCTGGAGGGTAGCAACCCCAGTCAGCCACCTAACACATCATACTAAATCAGATGCCAGATATCAACCACAGCGTCAAAAACAGGCATTAAAGCAAAGAAAGGTCACTCAGCCTTTGCAATTTTATTCCAAAAAAATCCTGGATCCCCAAGAGCCAGCAATACAGCATTTTACCTTAGAAAACCCATAGCCCACTTGCTAAGCAAAGATGCCCAAGCTGCAACCACAGAAGTACTAATAATGTCAAAATGACAGTGTGGACTACAGAGGAGGTAGTACTCCCAGACATTTACTCAGTAACCTATCAGGAGTGCTACATATGAATTATGTTGTGAAACATGAGGTTAGCAGTGAAAAAAATAGTTGATAAAGAGGTATTGTAGCAGTTTATTAGAAATGTGGGCTGTGTCAAACCCCTTATTGTAATTACGAATGGAATAGCTTCTATAGCTATGAGGGAGAAATGAAAGCAGATGACTGCACAGAAAAGACTCTTTATGAGGTGCTCAGGCACTAAGAACTGCTCAGCCAACAGTCCTTTTCTGCTTGAGTGCTATTTCCAAGTACTTTATATTTTGCTCTCAGAGCCTTACACAATCAAAGCGTGGAGTTAAGATGATGGTTCCACATCAGGCAAGTAGCTAAAGGTAGTTTTCAATCCCTGTATTAGGCACATTCATTTTCAAAATGTATTAATCCTCTAGTTTACCAAATATTCACCACAAACAACTCGAAGCTATCAGTAGGGAGGAAAATGTTTTGATACCTAACACAACCTGTTGCCTTTGAGGATTTTATAGTGCTATGGTACCTTACCAGTTCTGGTATAAACAGGGACAGCTTCCCCCAAAAAAAGGTAAAATCAGCAATTAACTTGGGCAACAGACTGTGAAAAGTGTGAATTTTCTATAAAATCAGGACTGATGCTGTCACTGTGGAGGAAGGGTGAGACTGCCTGGAGCAGGCAACTCCACAGGCTCAGCTGCTCTCTGGTCTGCATCTCCCTCTGCTTCCTCACCCTCCCTTCCCCATCCTCTCTCTCGTCAGAAGCTACCTGTCCTCCCAGCAGCAAATCCTGCTCTGGCTGATGCTGGCCAGAAGACCAGGGCAGGTTCTTGGAGTGACAGGCAAGAACCACTATACTGAGTTTGGTGGAATCTGCTGATGCGAAAGCAGCCTTCAGTGATGCCACGCAGCATGCCGCTGTAGCCCCAGTAATAACTGACGTGGCAAATTTCTTTTCCAGACAATCTAGCTCAAAAATGGCACACAGACTCTCTCTCTGTGTTGTTTACCTTCTAGGAAGCACAGAATAAATGAAGCATGCATGTGCATGTGCACAGCTTTTGTGTATAGGGAATGTTACCTGTCCTTCACTTTCTCATTTATTAAACTCTCAATTTGACAGGTTCTTGTGCACATGCTTGGACAATTTTTAGAAGTATCATCAATCTAACTGCAGCTGAGTTGCTCTCTCGCCCCCCTGTTCAGACTTTGACTGAACAGTTTCTTTTAATAAATGAGTGATATGGCTTGGTGTTATCAACCTACTGTAACATTTAATAGATATTCATAACATATATTAATCATGAGCAAGTTTACAAAGGATTCAATCCTGCAAGGTGTAGAGAACACTCGATTCTCCTTGAAGTCAGTGAAAGCAGAAAGGGTGAGATTTTTGTCCTTCCGGGTTCTGTATTAGAAAGGCCAGGTCTTCCTTCTGGACATTAAAAAAGTGAGCACAGCTTTCTGAAGCAATACAGAAAGATCTATTTTTGTTTTAAAAGTTGTACTACAAACAAAAGCCTTCCATCAAATTTATCCCAGGTACAGAAGTCTGCTCTTTAGCAGAACTTTCTGCATTTTCTCTGTCTGCTTTGAATCACAGCAAGGCTGCTAGGCCTATAAACACCCACATAGAAAATGGCAGTGTTCACATTCCTTTCCACATGCAGAATTCAAAAAACTTCATGAATTAAAAACCAATCAAGTATATTAGAACAATAACACAGCTTCCTAAAATTTAGCAACCTATTAAAGTGAAATAGAGAATTACAATTAAGATTAATGGGAGACAACTAGAATGAATTTCAATCAGTTTTATTTCAAATGCATTTGGGATCCTGTTCATCATTTATATAAAATTATCAAATCTAACCTCATTACTGTTGTTTCTTCCCTATATTGGAATTTTTAAAACAAAGTTCTAATTCCTAACATAAAATTGTAGAGAAAGCAAATAAGAATGTTTAATCCTAATAAAACACTGTTTGCTGAGATTTTTTTTCACAACAGGAAGATGGCACAGCTGCAATACGCATAACTCTGTTCACTAAATATCCACCAATTTTTCTCGCTTGTTTACAGACATATTCATGCCCTGACAGCTGTTCAGCCACTTCTTGACATCATATCGTAATGTTAGATATTTCACAAAAGATTACAAAAGATGCCACCGAAATTCTGCATACCTCAGGAAATGACATTCTTTTCCCCCAAACAGTATCCCAGTTCCGTAATTCAGTTCCATCTTGAAAAAGGCGATTTTCAATACCATCTGCAGACTTGCAGCTTGGGTGTGGTAATCTGCTTCTTCACTTTCAAACTGAAGAGGTTACAGTTAAAGTCTTATATCTCCACAGATTATATTGAACAATAAGCCTTTTATCTGAGAAGTCTTGACTAGTGAGCATCTTCGTCATAAGCAGTACTGAGATGCAAGTGTCTGAATGTCAGAAAATCTAAGTGATTTTCCAGTTACTTCATTCTTCTGAACATTTCTGAAAGAATTTAAACATGATAAGCAATATATACTTTCTCTTACATCACCAGAGTTAGTGAAAAATCACTGGAAAGCAGTTGTCGTGTCTTAGGAATGGCACTCCCCAATTTAGTGCCTTCACCACCCCCCAAACAAGACTTTCTGAAACCAGACACCATTTGCTTGCTCCCCACCCCATGCTCTCCCCCTTCCCACTCAGGGAATGGAGTTGAGAGTTGGAGGCACAAAGAGGTGAAATTTACTGGTTGACATAAGAACAATTTACAGGAAACAGCAATGAGATAAGATAATGAACAGTAACAGCAACAAATTAATAACAAAAGGTATACGACAAAGAAAAAATTTACACAGAAAAAGCACAACAAAATACCAACCTTCTCCCCCAAAATGCCAGTCCCTTACTTCTGCCCCTTGCAAGTGTAAGATAGTTTCAAATAAGATTATGGCCCTTCTTGGCTATTACTAAAATATTAACCCTGTCATGCCCAAAACTAGTTCACCAACACAGCTGTTTACTTTTCCAGACAGCAGAAGGTTGAACCTAAAACTAGGTATAAGCCGAGGAATGGAATACTTGGGCAGCTGAAGGAGGTAACACTATGGCTCCTGACCACTTTGACTAATTATATTCAAAAATATTTTACTTTTGCTTCTTCTGTATTTATACTTCAGGCTCATTTGTTTTCAGTGTTCTATGTTTTAATTGTTTTGCCTCCCTAGCCCATGATGAAATGTCAAATTAGATGATACTGAACACTTGCAGAATATTTAACAGCCATGAAAAAGCTTTTCTTCACCCCCTTCTGGCTTCTCAATGTTAATGTCTCCTTGTGTCCTTCAACATAATCTAGGCTATTTTAGAGGTTCTTTACCTCTGGACATGCTTTCAAATCTCTTTATGTAAATCCAGTACATAACACATAAGCAAAAAAATATATTCAAGTTACTAAATGAGAAACCTGAATTCTTTTCAAGAAGGAGTTAGATACCCAGTAATAGAAATTAGAACTGTTAACTGAGAATCAATTTTCCAGCTGTCAGTTTAACAAACAGCAACGGAAGTTTTTTAATCAGTTCAGTTGGCTACCTGATGTTTCCTTCAACAGGAGGCATTCTTCCCCTGACAGGTTCTTGGGAGAAGGCATGACAAAACCCATATGCACGGGCAGAATGCCTGTAACGGGAGACATCCTGCTAGCAACAACCCCTGGAAGATCCCAGCTCTGATGCCCTGCAAAGGGGTCAAGCAGGAAGTAGAAGGTATTCAGTGCTGAGTGAGAAGAGGAAATGGGGGAACTATAGTCACAGCTAGCAGAAAAAAACAGATGGTGCCAGTAGGCTGTAGGATCCAACTAGGATTGTTGATTTTGGCTGGTAATTGCAATCAAAGTGGAATAATTAGAAAAAGCAGCAGTGGTTCAAAATGATTGCCAGTTGTAATTACAAACCAAAATCAACAATCCTAGTAATAGAGCTCAGAGTCTTCTGATGAAACAGTTAAACTCCCAGGTATTTGCAACCAGACCTTACAAACCTGAAATTTAACGGGAAACATATTAACAAGAAAACTTTTTGGATCATAAGTTGTATGCCAATGTACTCATAACCTAGAACCATGAGACTAAGAAGATTACAGTGAGGACAGATGAAACTTTCTTTTGGAAGCTGAATTACAGTCAGCAAAGGTAACACCTACCAAAATGCAAACAATTTCATGCATTGTTTTGCTGCAGAGCATAGTTTAAGGCAAATGAGTGTCTCAAGATGAACCAAAGCCTGAGGTTTTCCAAAGCAGTGAATTTTTTTTAAAGGTCATGTTGACTTCAAACTCATTGGAAACTGTGCCATGAATACTATAAAACTCATCAAATTTCTTAAGCATCTGCAAGTTGGGCAGGGGTATTTTGAAGTCTACCTACTAGGCTCAGCCAGCACCGCAGGCTCACACAGGATGCAAAAAGTCCATTTTAAGCTTGTGAGATGTGATCATGAGCACATAAGTGGAAATCAAGTCAAATTAATCTCTTTTTTCTGCTAAATAACGTCTTTCATTTCACAGTTGCTCTTGAGATGGAAGATCATCTTGAAAGCAAAACAAAAAAAGACTCAGCAAAAAAGTTACAGAAAATCATACTGAAATGACCTCAAGAGTACATCTAATCCTTCTCCTCACTGAACTGTCCCCAAGCCAAGCCTGACAGACAAGTTCCTCCGGTCGAGATTCCATAACCTTTCACAGATTGTGCTAAAGTCTTTCTGCCTGTTCTCATTATATTATTCCTAAGTTTCAGCAGGAATCCTCATTATACCAGTTAAAGCCTGTTATTTCTCATTCTATCAAAAGAATGTGAAAGGAGCAGTTTCCCACCCTCCTTTAAGTTGTGCAAAGACTGTTATGTTCCTACTAATGTTTTTCTTTCTATACTTAACCATCCCAATTTCTTCAGCCTTTCTTCATAAATCACATTTTGTGCTCCTACAATTGCTGTTTCCAGCAATCTCTCCGGTTGAGCCAGGTATTTGTCAAAAGTTAGTACTCAAAACTGGCCATGATATTCCAAACGAACCTTTACCAAAACTTAATAGACCAGGAGATGATTTCACATACCCTACAGGTAATACTCCTGTGTAACTATCCTATTAACTCACAACAAAATTACTTTTTCTTATCCTGTTCAGTAGGTGATTTACTGTGACGGGAGATTCAGCCTAACTTCTTATTCTCCAGTGAGGAGGATACTCAATTATCCAGTCTCTTATTCTCTCTCTCTGTGGATGTAAGAAGATTATTCCTGTCCAAGCATGATATCTTGAAATTCTTCTTGTTGAATTGCTGCCTTAGACTGCATCTTTAATGTATCAAACTCTTTCTCAAAACTAATCCTGTCCTACAGTATGCTCCTTAAATGTTGGTATCATGTGAAAGTTCACTTCACATGGTTCACAAAAAATACTGAAAAGTGATAGTGAGCTTTTGATAACTTTTTAAATGCAGTTTTCCAAACAGAGTCCAACTAGTCTTATTATAATTAAATCTATAGAGCACTTTCTTAGCCAGTTTATAAAATGTCATGAGAGATAAAATCAGAATTTGTCAGGAGAAAGCAGCATGTCATAGCCTGTTTCTTTCCTATCTATAAGGATAGTTATTATTTAGTTCCAGAAAGAAATTAGACAACTGACATAATCTGGTTTTGGCAAATCCATAATGGCTGTTAATTCATCTCCTCATCATCCTCCAAATCTTTAAAGATACTTTGAATATTTGTTCCAGTAATACTCCAGAAAATAAAGCCTAGCAGACCACCCTATGATTTTTAGTTCCTCATGTCACCTTTCTTCAAAGGCAGACATTGTGATCTCTTTTTTCCAGTCTTTTGGAAGCCTATGGATCTTCCAAGAATTATCAAAGGTAGTCACTAGTATATCTACGGTTATTTCTGCAAGGCTTCACATCACAGTGAATTTCCTGAGACATGAAATTTGTTTTCTTCCTGAAAACACCCAAGAGCTAAATATTCTCTAAATGGCCTATCTCATATCTTATTATTTTCTTCTGGGGTTAACTTTGTTACATTTATGAGCACAACTGGCCACTTTAGTGAAGGCACGAAAAAAACCCCAAAACACTAAACTTGTCAACCATCTCAACCTCGACTTTTGTCATCTTGTTTTATTATTCTTTTAATAGTGAATCCAGTTTACTTCTTGGTGATCTTCTTGCTTCTAACATATTTGTGGATAGTTTTTTTGCGAGTCTTTCTGTCCCTTGCTGCTCGAACATGGTGATTGTAGAGAATGTGGTAACTGAAGCATTAATTCAAAGAGCCGGTCGCTCTTCAAGGCACGTCGCAGTACTTTCAAGTGCAATTCTGGTCAGCTGGAGTGAGTAGCTGCACAGCAGTCTGACTTGCAGCAGTCACTGGCATTTAGGGGGTGTAGTGCAGCTCGTGGCTGTTAATGTTCACAAGTGGAATGAGAGCTGCAATCATGTCACATGCCCAGAAGAATCACCAAAACATCAGAAGAGCAGACAGCACTCTAATGTACATCACACCATCATCTCCCTTCTGCTCCTCATGTGCATGTAGGAGGCCAAATGTAAGACTGAAAAGTGGGGTAATGATGCATTCAGTAGGCTTACTGCACCCTGCACCTTGTGAGACATCCCACCCTGACGTACCTACCTTCCCTTGCTGCACCTGCTGGTGACTGCAGGCACTGTCAGCCTGCTTCTGCCCAAAACCCAAGCACACCCAAAGGTGGACCAAATGGCTCCATTTCTCTCTGTTTTCCTCTCAGTTCCTCAGTCTGTAAATAATGAAATCTCTCTCTCCACCACGCCTCCCCCTTTCTCTGAGCAATGCAATTGGAGCCATGTCAGGGCAGCTAGCCCTTTCTTTGCTCTGATTGAATAATAATGAAAGGATGGGAAACAAAGACTAGCAACTTTTGAGATTAATCCCCCTTCTGTTTTCAGCTGTCAGACTTACTTATTTTTTCCTTTTTTCAGCTAAATCAGGTCATTATACTACAAATCTTTACTCTGAATGAAAGATTAAACTCAGGTATTTTATTTTCATCAGGGCATAATATTCAGCACAGAATAATTGGCTAGAGTTTCATCTGGATATTTGTATGGGGCCTCCTATCAAATTCCACTAAAATCTTACTGACTCTTTCCATTTTTTTAAATTTCTTAGGATCTAACTGTAGTAGACTCCTGGCAAATGGACTCTTTCACTCAATTATACCTATCTCTACATCTGAGATGTCATGTTTCCATGAAGCCTCTTTAAACAATCAAGAGAATTAAAACGTCTTCAGGGTTACCTTGTAATAAAAACAGTAATAGAAAAGAAAAAATCCATAACCTAAGTGTTTGTCCTTGACATAGTATTTTTTTCTACAATGAGAAGGAAAAAAAGACAAAGGAAAAAAAAAAGAAGCAGTAAATAAGAAAAGGCTTTCAGACTACATTTAACTGCTCTGAAGCCAACAATAAACTTACCACAGTTAAACCAGAAGACCAACAAGGCATAAGGTCATCAAAACCAAGGCTCATTGAGCCAGTGTATTTGGATAGATGCCATTTCCACCTTGTCAGTACAAAGAGTGCTATATTGAACAGAGAGAACAGAGCTCATGCTGACATAAAATTAAAACCAAAAAACATCCAGTCTATTATGTTGATCTCATGAGAAGCAGGCAGGTTTGTTATACATTAGTAAACTCTCTGGTGTGACTATTGGATCTACCTTGATGTTTCTTACTTTACTGATTGCTTTATAGATAGTGTCTTTTTTTAAAAGACATTATCACAGAGGGAACATATTTTCTCAACTGAGAAAAACTGGCTTTATGCCACTTCTGCTCTACCCAAAATCGACCCAACAGTAGCTTTGGGATTTAATTTAAACAGAGAGAGACAAAGCATGACAAAAGCACAGGGCATAACAACCCAACATGGGCCTCTGCTAAAACACAAACCTTTGCTGCTGCAACAAATCAGAATATTTCTAGACTTAGTGATTCTGTTCATGTTTTGTTTTTTTTTCTCTTAAAAAAAATATTATCAAGTTAGAAGCAAAATCCTACTATAAAATTCCCCTTCAGAGCTAATAAAAGGCAATGGGACTGACTGATATTCAGAACCCTTGAAAAGTTATGCCTTATATTAATGCCTAAAAATATTTATGAAGTTTTTCAGGTTATTTCTCCCAGAGGTATCAGATTTTCATGATATAAAGGTCATTGGAGGAGTTCATACCAGAATAGGTCCTGCACAGGTTATTTTGTTGAATCTTTTGCTCTTGTGAATGGATGGCATTTCAGATACATTTTTAGTATATGCAGTGCAAAAGTAAGTTTAGTCCTTGTGCTCTATGATACAGGCAGTCATTGACTTTGAGCGGGAGAATCCTAATGAGAATTGACAGAAATACTGCTTGGATCAGCAGTGGTAGTAACAAGTTTGAAAGGTACAAGGCAAGCGGTGTCCTTTGAATGCAGAAATCTGTAACTCACCTCTTCTTCAGGCTACTCATGTCTTGTCTGATTAATATCCTCCTGGGGTTTTTTCCAGTTTTCTCCTTTGGGTGAGCTTAGAATTTCTCTTGCACATACCACTACTGGGAAACAAAATATTCCACCATGAGAAACATACAAATAGGAAACAGAATAAGAAAAATGTCCCAGCGACAGCAACGGCAAAGCGTTGCTCAAAGGATGATGCTGGGCAGGGGCTGGAGATTCAATCATGGCACCTCAAAGTCACTGCTCTGGTAGGACTGGGGAAAACCTTCCACATAGACCACCAGCATGCATGATCCTAAAAAGCCAAACCAGCATTTACATCCAAAGTAATGAGGGCCTTTATCACCAGTGAGTGAGCGAACCACAGAGAGGAATAAGTGAGGAAACCAGGATGCAGTCCTGAGCAACCTGGTCTAGTGGAAGATGTCCCTGCCCATGGCAGGGAGATTGGAACGAGATTATCTTTAAGGTCCCTTTCAACCCCAGTTATTCTATGATTTTATATTACTCTAAGCTGGCTAAAAGCCACCCAAGATGTCCTGAACCTGAATAAGCACTCTTTGGTTAGAGCTAGAGCAGGTTGCCCTGTTTTCATCCCATAGGCCTGTCTAGGGACACTCCTGAAAAATTTCAATGCAATTGCAGTTTCAAATGTACCCTAGAGAGCGCTAGATTGCAGATATTAACAAACAACCCACCAAGCTCTGAAATCCTTTAAAAACTTGTGGGATTTGTGGACACAACAAACTTGCTTGCCTTTGAACTTCTCAGGCAGGCAGGCAAACACCAAGCCACTTTCAAAAATGCCAAATCAAATTTACTGAAAACTTCATAAAAGTCAGTGAGGAAATCCTTCTTCTGTTTATTATTAATGGTTGCAAGATAACCTTTATTTATAGTGCCTTGGGGACTTATTCAATAGAATGTAGTGACACTGATGAGAAGGATTATTTATTGTTTATACAGTTGCTTAAAGATGAAGGCACTGCATAAATACTCTGGGAAGTATAATTCCATGAAAAAACTCTTCGTAATGCATCAAAAAGCTTCCTGCATCAAAGTTATTCTGGACTCACTCTTTGCATCACAAGCTACATTTGCAATGCTCAGAAGGCCTGACTGTATCCTTTATTTCACAGTATCTGATATGCAGTCAGTGTAAAAAAATCATAGTTTCGATCTGGTATTCATGTAGTGCCAATAATCTGCAAGGCATATTGACATCTTTTGAAAAACCAAGGAAGCAGTGGGCTTGTTTGACAGAATTTAAAAAAGAAAGTTTCAAGAAGTACATTAATGGACCATAGAACTTGGATTCAGAAGTGATAAAATAGTATGATAACAAATAAATGAGCAACAAAAACATCCCCATTTTGTGTAAGGAGGTTAAAATATACCATGTTATTACACGGTTGTGCATAAGCTCAGAAATATTTTAAGTAATGAAAGACACACTTGCGTCCATAATTTCCAAAACAAATGTAAAAAGAAACTTTGTGCACCCAAGAGGCAGATCAGACAACACAGAACACAGTGCAAAACCTCTGTTTATCACTTTCAACTCTTACTCTTTCACTATTGTCACTGGTAGCCCAAGCAAATACATTGATCACAGGATAGTTTCCACCACTTCTGTTCTCACTTTACACCAAGACCACCAACAATAGTGATTTAGTGATCAGTTAGCCTTGCAAACTATTCATGTGACCTATAACAGAGCAATTCCTGCCAGAAACCACTCACACAGGTTCTGTGAATTAGGCTTCTATGAAAATTTGGCTTATTCAATTCTTTTACATCTACTGAGTATGAATATTTATATATTTGAAGCCTGTTTTACCAAACACAACTGAAATAATTCTCCATCACGCTTCTTTTTTCTCTAAGCTCCAGGTTCCAAGGTCCAAATTTTGCCAGAGGTAATGTGCAGTCTAAGCTAGTTTTCAATGAATCAGTAACCTCTAATCAACAGAGCATCTCTAGGGGTTGATTTTAAACACCTATCACTGGGTGAAATAAATCTGTTTCAGGAGGCACCCATTCCTCTGTGTCTACTGCCAGGTTGGCTGCTGAGACCAGGCACCTGAGTTCTGGTGTCCAGCATCAGGTAAACTGAGTGCCACCATCTCTGGGGTTAACTGAGCCAAGCTGCAGCAGTACTTAGCCCATAACCCATTACTGCTTCAGAAACTAGAAGTTTGGGAAGCTGAAATGCTGTCCTTCTGAAACCAGTAAATTAATCACAGAATCATAGAATGTTTAGGAGTTACTATGGACCTTAAAGATCATCTAGTCCCAGCCCCACTGCCATGTGCAGGGACATCTCTCTCTCAACCAGGTTGTTCAAGGCTTTTATCCAGCCTGGCTTTGAACATCACCAGGGTTGGGGCATCTACAACCTCCGTGGGTTCAGGGAGGTTTAGACCTGTTCCAGGTCCAACCACATCTCAGAGTGAAAAATCTGTATCTTTTTTAAATGGAGGATTGGGACAAAAAATATCTTTATCTTGTGGGAGTCATGGGAACAGAACAAACAGCTTTTTTGGCTTTTCCTGCAGAAAGCAATCCTCAGTGATATAACTCCTCAGAAATTTTGTGTATGCTGAAAAAGATTTTCTGTTAAACTTTCTGGGCAAATCCATCTGGGGTGTATTAAGACAAATCTAGTTATACTGATCTATTACTTCTGTCTGAGCACTTAGTTTTCTTCAATTTAAAAACAACATAAGGGAGTAGGAAAATCTTTAAGCAATGAGACATGACATACTCTACCATGCTGTACTGTTGATTAATGTGTATCCCAGGTGGATGGGGAGAAAGATAAGTGCCTACACCATATGTGGTGAGTGCATTAATCAATATTAACGTGTATTAACAGGTACAGAGAGAGGGTACTGAAGAGGAGCTGGTTCTGGAGCGCAATCCTGCTATGATGGCAACGGGGGATTGAATCTTGTTGACATGAGCAGTCAGCCTGACCTCTGAGGCTGTGACCTTAGAAAAGCACGTGCATTTGATGGACTCCACACCTCAGGATGTTGCAGAAGCTGAAAGCTCACATGGATCCAAGGAGAGGCAGGGAAAATTCACTGATCAGAAATATTTTCAGGCTGTAAATTCAAAGAAATATCTCCAGGTCAGGAAGTCTCTGAGCTGCAAATGATTGGAAGCAGGAGGAGTGCCTAAGGAAGTATCATGTATTGTGAACCCTATTTCTGTCCTCTTTTGTGGATACCTCCTTTTGATGGCCATCAGGGACAGGGCAGAGAGCTAGAGAGCCATGTGGTACAACCCCATTCATTGCCCTTATAGTCTGGTGGTTTATGTCCTAAATTTACAGCATACAATGAATCCCCATTAAGCTCTGTGCGAGCTGTTCAGCGTTCAGAGTGTAGCAGTATATGCAGCTGCATGCATACCTCTGTTGATCCACTGAACAGCATCAAGACTTAGGTAACTGCCTGTTAGGATCTGGTTTAAGCCCAGAAGAGCAAAGAAAACTAAGTTTCTGTGCATAAACCGGAAGGAACTTAGAGAAGGTTCAAAATATTCCCAAAAACGAGATTAAAACCAAACGAGGTTAAATGTTGGTGCCAAAAAAAATTGATGTATTTTATTTAATAGTAAAAGAGGCAAAGAGAAGGAAAGAGAAAAGAAAGAAAGAAAGAAAGAAAGAAAGAAAGAAAGAAAGAAAGAAAGAAAGAAAGAAAGAAAGAAAGAAAGAAAGAAAGAAAGAAAGAAAGAAAGAAAGAAAAAGAAAGAAAGAAAGAAAGAAAAAGAAAGAAAGAAAGAAAGAAAAGAAAGAAAGAAAGACATAGAGA
>VZRQ01005882.1:69930-116686 GCA_013397975.1 Machaerirhynchus nigripectus
CAGAGGCTTTTCCAGCACACACCCAAAGCCTCCCTCCCCCTGCCCTTTGGTGTGAGGGTCTGTGCAGGCCTGGCAGCTGATAGCCCTGGGGCTGTGGTCTCCACCCTGGAGGTGCTAAGCTTAGGCTTTGTGAATGTCCCCAGCCCTGAGTTGGTACTTTATCTTATCTTCATCAGAGAGCAGTGTAAGGCCTCAGGCAGGGCCCCATTTAGGGTGCAGTGGTCTTCTCTGCAGCTTTTGCGATACAGTTTTAAAAGCCCTTCATGAAAATATTTAAGTCATAAACTGTAATATTTCAGTCTCTTACACTGCCTCACTGCAAACTCTGGCAGGAATTCAGCATGATCGTCTACCACAGAGACCTGATACCACTAATCATGTGCTGCCAGTGATGCAGCATCTTCCTTGGCAAAGCTCTGGTGGGGCATGGAGGTAGAAAACCAGCAAAGACGCATACGTCAGTGCAGTACAGGGCACTTCAGGAACCCCCCAGCACCACTGCTCCAGACACAGGGGAGGACCGGGATTTTCAGGAATGAAGCAGCAGCTCTTGCTCTCCACTGAGTTAAGAAACATCCCCATTTTTCACCCTGCCAGACAGAGACCTTATAACACAACTTTCGTGTTAGGGAAACCAAAGAAACAACAATAACATATTGCTTATTGGAGCATATTAACATGCCCCACAGCAGTCTCATTATGACTGTTAAACTTTTACCCAAGATACTGGAAAAAAGTCTTTTTTATTTATAGTCTCCTCTCTAGACTCTCTGTTACTTCCAGCCCTTCCTACTAGCACAGGAACCAGAGTGGTTCAACAGCCCAACAGCCAAACAATGCTGTCAACTGCCTACTTTCAAATTAAATTAGGCTTCTCTAGTGCTTCTAATTTAATGTATTAATGCACATGACAAAAGTAAAGATTTTGGGTTGGCTTTTGTCTGATGCACATAGTCCTGTGTTTCAAAGTCTTTTTTGAAAGGCTTAGGTGGCTTTTAAATTATAATTTCAACTGATAAGTTAACCAACTTATTTGAATGCTGATCCTTTTCCAGCACTACAATTTTGAATCTGAAGAACCTTCTATTTCAAAGGTGAAGAACTCTAAAAACTGTAAATCTCAGTAAAACATCTCAACTATGTTTCATCCTTTGTCTCCATTCTTGACAATATGAGGGAGCATCTGTAGCTTACACCCAGCTATTAGGATCTGGCCCTCTGTTGATCAATAAAGACCTCACGACTTTACACTTCAGTTCCAAACCTTAACTACTCAGTAGACAGCCTGTAATTTCAGCAGGGGAAGAGAGTGCCTGCAGGTGTTGAATTAATGCACCATGAAAGCAGAACTCTGCTGTGTTGCAATGGAGTTAAAATCAGGCTTCTCTGCTATTGCTGGCAGTATTCAGTTGCCAGTATATTTCTGACTTTGGATACGTAGGCTACCCAGTAATTTTGTCACATCTTGAAAATAGAGCAGAGAGAAAAATCCATTTAGAGTCTTACAGCCATAGGTCAGATTTACCATTTGCCAACAGACTATTGTGTTGTGAAAGGAGCCTGCTTCTCCAGTCCCACCCCAGAAAGTTTCTTTCATCTCACTACAACTCTCAGAAAGGAACTGAATAACAAAAAACCTCACTGATTTCTTAGGAAAATAATGTAAATTATGATGTTAACCAAAAAAAATATCCTCAGTAAAAGTCAAACTTTGGGAAAAAAACATATTTTGAAAGAAAAATGTTTTAATTATAATTTTTTTTTAATTTTAAAATCAGCGCTGGAACTTTGTACTGAGTATTTTCAATGCCACTGATCCCACTGACTTTGGATGAGAAAATTGACATAGGCAGTGAAGAAAAGCCATCATCAATGCAGCTGTTTTTTAAGCAGACACCTGCTCAGCTATGCCTCTGTGGGTCACATCTAGTTGCCGTTCCATATGTGTGACATTTCTGAGGCCAGATTGCAGCTTCATCTCCCAGTACCTCAGTAAAGCTGAGAAAATTTAGATGTCTTACTAAGGCCATGTTGACACCTGTCTCTGCTCCTAACCTGTGCCACTGAGTCACCCCATGGGGAGAAAGAGAAAAACCTTCAGTACTGAGGTGGAGATGAAGATGTCTGCTCAATATTTTGAGTACAGCTGCTCTGTTCCCTGGAGCAAGATTGCAAGTCCTGGCTAGAGCTAGTCATCAAGGTGAGGTGATGTAGGCAGCTGCCTCAGGCAGCAGGCTGCCAGGTGGAAATCAGCCTTTGCTGTGACTACAGCTGGAAACATGAAGGGCAGCAGCTACTTCTGGGTGGGGGAATGAGGAGTCCTATTCAAGAAACAACTACTGTTCCCCTCTTCCTCTCAGCAATGATAAATCAGGCTCCCCAAGGCTCTCCCTCTGTTTTCTCCACCTTAGTTTTACCTCTCTCCTTGCTAAGAAATCTCAGATGCAAAGAGACACTCTCCCCAGGTAACTGCTACAGATTTTGGTGTCCCAGTGAGTGATACAGCTTATGCTAACTGTGACCTTCTGCAAAGCCAGGCCAGGCCAAATGTTCTAGTTAACAAATCTACTCATTGTGTCAGTCTCCTAATATGCACTGGAGTTCACAGCCTTTTAAGTCAGAACAGTGCAGGTTGGAAGGGGTCTCCCGAGGTCACCTTGTCCAACATCCCAGTTGAAGGAGGGCCACCACATGCACTAGATCAGCTTTGTCCATCTAGGGCAAATATCAACAGCAGAGATCACACAATCTTTCTAAGCAACCTACTCCAGTGTGGCACTTATGGCAAAAGCTTTTTCCTAATGGTAAACCTGAATGCAGTTTCTCACTGCTGCCCCTGGTTGTATGACCTGGCAGCACTGTCAAGCACTGCAGATGTATCATCTTTGTGACTGGCCTCCAACCAATCCACCTTGTTCAAGGTACTACCTCACCAGCATGGACTGGGGAAGAGTTATTTTCCTCAGTCTACCCACCACACTCCTCCCAACATAGCCTGCATGATGTGCCTCCTTTTCAATGAGGCTGCATTGTCACCTCCCATTCATTTTGGTATCCATCCGGTCCTTTTCAGCAGTTACCACTTGGACAGTCAGCTCTCAGTATTATTGGTGAGCTTATTTTAAGCAGAGGAGCAGATCAGGCATAAAAATATGCAAAACACATGCATAGGAGTTCAAAAATAACATGTTCAGTTCCCATTCTCCACTTGTTCCCCCTTCTGTACTCACACTGCCCACACTAGGCTCTGCCCCATGTTATTATTAAATTCAGCTGTTGGAACTGCCAGTACCAAAGCATTCACAGATGCTTTTAAACACAGGCTTAAAATCATGATGTTCCCAAATGTAAATTGAACAACTACTATTGGTTTGATCGTTATTAATACATGTTCATATAGCCAGAGTGTATTAGGATAAGAACATATATGCAGGGCAGGAGAAAGAGTCCCCAGTATATTCCCCTGCTATCTCCACTCAAACAAGAAGTGCAGCCCAATAAAGGGGGATTTTTTTGAGTGAAACAGTGCTGAAGACTCACAACATTCTATCAGAATTTCAGGACATTTTATTTCTGACTAGTTCCAGCCTATTCCTATGGATTTGATCAGCCATGAACAAAGTGAATTAGGTACAAAAAGAGAGCACATCTTTCATTTTACTTTCATGTACTCCAAGACGTCTCTACAATGTGAACCGAATATTGTAAACTGTAAAGATTATGATTTGTGCCCCAGAGGTACTCTCCTGGTTTGAACTAAAACGCTAATGCACAGATACCAGAGTTTCTTTGTGCACTTCCTGACACTAATCCTTGTCTCTCAATAGCAAGAAAAAAACAAGTCATTTAGATTGGAAAATACTTTAAGATCATCGAGTCCAACCTTTAACCTATCACTACCAAGTCCACCACTAAACAATGTCCCTAAGTGCCACATCTACACATCTTCTAAATACTTTCAGCGGTGGTGACTCCACCACAGGGCAGCCTGTTAAGGGAAAGGAGAAAGGCAGGTATTGCATGAAAAATACTTCTGGTGAAACACAGGCATTCTGACTGAAAATATCTCATTTCTATCAATGTGTGTTTCATTTTACTTTCCCCAGACTGAGTTTGCTTTGTGCTCAGTTACTCATTTTGCATCATTCAAACAGAAACAAAACAGATAAGAATGTTAAGTATAATTATATAAAATGCCTTACTCTGAGGCCCAGAGAATCACTGTGATTACGAGAAAATTTCAATGTTCAATACCATTTTCTTTATCTCATGCCTTCATTTCAAGAACCATTATTGTTTCCTTCTCTGCCTCACATCTCTCATTGCCCCTTTTTTGCAGCATGTGTTAGTGCAAACTTACATCATTCCTGAAGCATTTGAAGGTTGCTCAGTTTATTTACATCCAGTAGTACATTAATACTTTCCACTGTGCAATATAAGGTCTTAGCTAATCCTTGGACACTAATTTAGTTGAATAAGATAGTTACAACTCTCTGACATTGTAAAAGTTAATGATCTGATACTTAACAAGACAAGAGACATTTCAAACCAAATTGATTGTATTAATAGTTTTATTGAGCAATATTAACAGAAGTGTGTTGTTCCACAGTGTCCTCAAGCAAAGCCTTTATTGGCACATTAATGGTGACAGAATGTCCAAATCCATAGTATGAGACACTTTTTTATTTCTATAAAATACAATTACGGACAGCCTAAATTCTACATTAGAAACTGATAACCATCCCACTCTTCTTGAAAGCCCTGTCTTCAGTGGGAATGTATGGATAACTGCTGCATGCAAATCACTCCACTTCATTGACAGATTCTCTGTGTTTCCAGCTGCCCATGCTAAAGAGGAATATCTGGTGGAAATGAGATGAATGAATTTGCCTCTGAGGTACTGAAGTATCTGGGAACCCATTTGATATTAGGAAGAGGGGAAGGTAGCCAGCATCTTGAAAAATAAGACTTTTTCTCAGCAATGATATTAGAGCATTTCAAGTCTATGTGATGAGTGTTGAAAAAAACCTGGTGAGGAAGGCAAGAAGGAAGGGACCTGGAAGAGCAAGTATACTATACCTGAGAGAGTCAAAATAAGCCGGTTTCACAGTCATGATTTCAAGATGTTGAGAAGCAACTCACACCTTACTTGCTATCTCAGTCTACTGGACCTAAAAGGATTTATTCAAGCCAAAGGTTTTATCAGCTAGATGAATGCTGTACTGGTCCTCATGCTTATGATCAACGGATCAGTTTCTCACATGGATCACAGCCCAAATTCCAAAATGAACTTTTTTTCTCGTCATGGCCATGTCATTTACATCAAGTTGAATGTCAAGTATCATTGAAAAATTGCAGAATTTTCAATTTTAAAATTTTCTCCATGTCAGATTGCCAAGTATCCCACCTGTGTTTCCAACTCATACATACAGACGCCCTCTCTGAAGCTGCATGTCTATAGAAACAGCTATGATTAATCAACTCATGCCATATAACTTGCAGCAGGTGCAATAGGGTTATCTGGCACAGTTTAAGGTGCATTGATGAAGAGAGAGTATCTTCTGCTCCATTACTTTACGCATCCAAACAACGGAAAGCAGAAGAGAATACAGTTCAACAAAATCTTTCATCTCCATCTGCCCTTAGCATTGGGTGTATTTGCCTAACATGACACATCCAGGGAAGAAAACTGAGGTCACATATGATGTAATAAAATAATTAATTCCGCCTGCAAAGTTTTGTATCAGACCACCACTCAGAAGGTTCTACCTCAGGTGCTGTGTCTGTTTTTCTCTGCTGACGGCCTTAGTTTATCTCTACTGATAGCAAGCTGAATTGCACATCACTCCCTCAATGTGAGACACCATAATAGTCTTATACAAGCCTTATACTAGGCAAATACACCGAGCAGTCTGATTACCACAGAATCATAGAATGGCTTGGGTTGGAAGGGACCTTAAACTTCATCTATGTCCATTCTCCTTGCCACGGGCAGGAACACTTTTCACTTGACCAGGTTGCTCAAAGCCCCACCCAGCCTGGCCTTGAACACTTCAGGGATGGGGCATCCACAAACCTGGGCACTTATTCCAGTGTCTCACCACTCTCACAATAAAGAATTTCTTCCTAATATCTAGTCTACATTTACCCTACCACTCCAAAGAGATATTTTGCATGAGCTTTGAACCTTGTAGGAGTGGTCAAAACTGTGGCTTGAAAGGGCTTGTAGTTTTCAGCTTGTCATCTTCTATAGTGTTTTCAAATAAAAGTGCCAGGCAGTCTGTGGGATGTGGTGAGCGTGCCCGTAACCCACTGAAGCAAAAGGCTTGCCTTGGAGGAGTAAGACTCTATCAAATTGTCTGAGCAGCCTTTAGTTACATAGAGTTTTGGCACCCTGCTAGATCAACAAATAGAGAAGGCAATAAAGACCATCCCAACTAATAGGGTAAAGAAGCTTACATGGCAAACACTTCTGCCATTTCTTCTGTGTTCTGCTGCTTTCTCCCCAGGTACAAATGATTTCCTGTGCCTACAATTTTCAAGAGAGAGCCTTGGAAACAGTGTATGATGCAGCAAAGTTTGACAGCAACCCAGCAAGGTGGGCAGCTGAAAAAGGAGGCAGCGGCAATCAGGGGAGAACTGCAGACAATTGTTCCACAGCCGAATTGTAAGCCTGCGCTTGTGAACTAAAAAATCTATCTAAGATAATTGACATTTATTTGATTGAAACAGCAGGGTGCCCTCCATCAGAATGGGAGGAGACCATATGGAACAACAGTATGAGTGGAGATAATGTTTGTCTGCTGAATGTGTCAATGTGTTTAGAGATTATTCATCGGGCTCTAGGGATTCCAGTATGGTAATGTTTCAGCTAAATTAGAATCAGATTAATTGCTCTAATCTAATGGAAAGACAATGTTTATCAAATTATTGCTCCTTCACCACATGATATTGTGGTGTCATTACTCTTTGAGTTAAAAAAAAAAAATAAAAAGGCTCTCTTGTATCACATCTGCTCATGAGCTCCTTAACAATGCTGATTTCTCCACAAGAGAGTTAGTGCAGTTTATAACTCTATGAAGAAATTAATCAAATAGAGTGAAACTTTGGTAGAAGACAAATTCTCCGTACTGTTGGTAGACCTGAAACTACATTAATTGGAATGACTTCGGCCTTGTTTTGGACTTGGGCTTTTTTTGGAGGGACTTTATTTTTGCTCAAAGTTTGACACTTTTTTGCCTGGTTTAAATTTTATTTTAGTAGAATGAGCTTGGTTTTTTCATAGTAAGTAGCACTAAAACTGAAACATATAGTAAAAAAAATAATGTTTTCCTCATTTTCTTTCATCTTCTTTAATTTAAATTGCATCTGAAAATTGCAATGAAATGACTACAAAACTGAGTGTGCAGATAAGATGCCTAAAATCCTTCAGATATACTTACCATTATTAATGCTTAGGGTCATTTTAGATCACCTGTCAAATGCCAACCCAGAGGAGATACAGAGCTCTTCAGCTACTTTAAAATGCAATGGAAATCTGCAGTTCTGGTAGCACTGCACTGCAAGTGCTGAGTATCTCAGAAAGTCAGATACTCCTTTAATCTTCCCACAGCTTGAATGGTGCAATAACCTCCAAAGGTGTCTTTTAAAAGTTGATTCCAGGTTTTTTACCCTTGGCATTTTAGAACATTTTCAGTATATGTTATACATGCTAAAACACAACATTAAAATATTAGCCCTTTTAAAACTTTATCTAGTAAGCACAATCCTCAAAAGGGGTAGAAGCATGACCTCTTCTCAAAAG
Source organism: Machaerirhynchus nigripectus (assembly GCA_013397975.1). Lineage (NCBI taxonomy): Eukaryota > Metazoa > Chordata > Aves > Passeriformes > Dicruridae > Machaerirhynchus > Machaerirhynchus nigripectus. Next base: position 77,735 of record VZRQ01005882.1, read on the forward strand.
TCCGAATAAACCCACCAGGAATACCCCTCCAATCTGATTCTCCACCGTGTTGCCCTGACTTGATGCTACTGAAAAGTGCTAGGACTTTTTCACAAGACTTTGTGTATCAAACCAGAACAATAGAAGACAGTCAGGCACTTCGTCTCAGCTTAATTTATAATGGTGACACTGTGTTTGTGAGGCATTCGGGCTACGTGCTTAAGAGAGCACTGAACAAATATTTTCTAGGCTTCTATAGTAACTAATAGTTTTTCCTGCCTTAAAAGGGTCATATATCCTCTCAAGACATATTTCACTGAAATTCTATTTAATAAAAGTGAATACCTTTGTTAGTCAAGTGTTCATAATGCCTGTTAAAACACATAGTTTATAGAAGTGGGCTAAACACAACCGCAAAATGATTGAATGCTGAGCAGAAAGCACTGCTTACACATTCTGTCCCCAGCAGCTTTCTCTCCCAGGTGCAATTTGGCACAAAGATGCCAAGTTTTTAAGGCCAGGACCTGCGCTGGCAGGATATGTGTTGTGCTAATATTTTAGGATTCAGTGTTTTCATAAGCCATTTCCCTCCACGTGCATTTTTCTCAGACATATACAGCTAAGTTTTCTAGCCTTCTGGAGAGACAAACTCTCCTTCAATCTTTCTTATTTGTGAGACATTAGAAGTGCACGGCATCTATCCCACATAAAGCTTTGAGTTTTAAGCCTTACTTTATAAAATATAGATCAAAGGTGTAGTGACATGAGCAATGTAAATTGGGCTGCATAAACGAAATGCACTCTGAAGCCATGATGACAAAGCCCTAGGCACTTGCTCTTTTCCGAGTTTCAATACAAAGCTGTTGTTAAACCTTTTTTGGCAACCCAGCTTTTTAGATATCTGTTGGAAACTAACAGATCATCTGCCCTCTTTCCCAGAGTCTTCCCACTACTTTTGAAGCGAGTAAGGCTCCGGAAAGAGCCATGGTGGATAGCAGACAGACACTTACTCTGTCATCACTTGGTGCTTGGATCTAACTTCACCTTTTGTTCTGAGATTTCCAGCAATAGCTTCCCCGTTGTTCGCCCTGCCTTAGGAGCTGTGAAGGACCAGCCCAGCCACTGCCTGCTGGGCTCCTGAGCTCTGTACAGCACAAAGAGCCACAGTCACGTTGTGCTGGGCATGGAAACACACTTCTCACAGATACATATAACTTAAGGATGATGCAGCTTGCTGAGGAGTACTGTGACTCACTGAATAATCCACATCATAAAAACACTATTCCGGAAAAATATACTGGTTTAGTATGGATCCATAAGCTTTGAAATTCAGATGGCTAATCTAAATGCTTAATTTAAATAAATGACTTATTCATGATCTTTAAATTATCCACTACCATTATTTGGAAATGATTTAAAGTAGTTGTAGTCCCACATGGGAGAAATGGTAACATGCTGTCGGGGAACCTTTGTTGGTAAAATATATGGATTTATCTGATTTGAAGCCAAAAAATGTTGTGCACATAGGACACTCCATGTGGTAATGAATTAGAAGATTTGCAAACTAGCAGCAGGGGATAGTGTTTCTGAAGAAAAGTCCTTTACTGGAATCGGCAGGGTACTTCAAAATTGCTATTATTACTATCTATTAAAAATCGCCGTGTTAAAAATGCATAGAATGCTCTACAAAAAGATTAATGTTATGGTTTAGTCCTTGCTCCAAAGAATTTAAAACAAAGTTCTGCCTTTGGAGACGTTGTTGCCATACTCACAGAAGCCTGAAGGACCCAACAAAGTCGAAGTTGCAGCCTATGATAAAGAGCATGGCTGGGCATTGATTTAATACAAGCAAAACAAGAAAAAAAATGTAAGAAAAGCAGGATATTCTGTTCTGAGAATTTTGACCATGACTCCTCGTATGGTCTGGTTTAATTGCACTGTATGAAGTCCTGCTCTCACTGGGAGTCAGTCCAAGTTTTATCATCTATTTAAATGCAAATTCTATTGACTTCAAGGAAGTTTCCCCAGTTTAGTTTGTGTGTGTGTGTATATATATATACATATACACACATTTGAAACAAACTACATAAGTAAATTTTGGAAAATAGAACTGCTTGCAATTTGATTTTGGCAGTACAGTTTTCCTGCATCCAATCTTTGTCCAAACTGGTATGCACTAAGAAATTACACAACTTATACCTCTTCGGCTTCTGTACCCAAGCAAAAAGAGAGGAGGAAGATTCCCAGATAATTAATTTTGATTACAGTTTTATACCAAGTTGTCCTTCATACATGCATACAAAATTCGTAAAAATATGTGGTCTTCTCTATAGAAAGTCAGAGGTAGCTTTAGACCTAGGAATGGTTGCAGTGAGAAGGAGCATAAGGACCGCCACCCTACTTACTTTCCTGTAGTATTTCTTCATTGCTTTGGAGCTGTACCAGCAGAGCAGAAGCCTGTGCTGGCATGACTTGGTAAATGTCTCACAACTTCAGTATTCAACTGTGGCATCTGCAGGGCCATCACAAACTGTTGCATCAATATGTATGAAGATGTACATTTTCAATTACACATAACTTTTTTAATCTCTGACACAGATACGTAAAGTCCTAAGGGAACAGGTTATATATATGCTATACAGGCAGCAGAGTAGTTTCAAAGCACAAGGGCAACTTTTTACTGTTCAATAACTCAATTTTTATCTAATTATCGCAAATTATAACACAATTTCTGAGCCAACAACATTGTTGTAACTGATTTTCCACTTGAGCTGTACAAACACTAAAAACACCTGAAACTGGCAAGCTCATGTGTGTAATTGAAAAAAAAAACCACTTTCTGGTAAACAAAATGTGCCAAGGTTTTTCACCTGGAGCAAATTATTACAGGTGTTAATAAAACATATTTTAAAACTTTCCTAATACACGAGAAACTGCTCAAATAGGTCTGGATGTGGCTCTTTAGTTTTGTTTTATGGGAGTAGCCTAGTAATTGCAGTAGAAATAAAGGGACTGTAGAATTCAGTGTCGCAGGACTGGTGGTTCCTGTAAAAGGATAAGCACTGCTGTTTGTCCCAGTTGCACTTTGAAAGACTCACTTGTACTTCTCATCTATGTCTCAAAAAAAAACCCAAAAACCAAGAAACTAAAAAGAGCCCACAACACTTCTTCAATTGATTTGCCCTTTGTCACTGTCACAGATATGTTTTCCCTATTTTGACAGGTAGTTGTAATTCTATTAGCAGCCCATCGACTGCCCTGTGAAATCGATCTGTGTTGGGCTAGCTGGGTCTTCTTAAACTAGGTGATTTATTGCTTCTGCCTGCTAAAAAAAAATAAAAATAAGAATAAGAAAAAAAGAAGAAGGTCTTTTGCCTTCATGGTGAACAAAGTACCTAAACAGTGTCTGAAATGAATAATTTCTAGTTTAGCTTCTGGCTGTCCCAGCGGCAGATGAGCTGTGACCTCTTGCCAGCAGCTTTGCTGAGATGCCTCCTGATGCTGGCATGTATAAATGATTGTCAATTTCCCTTATTAATTTACCTGACTGCCTCATGTATAAACTAGATCTCATTCACCCTAAATTTCCTCAGCATCAATCTATCGCGTTTACCTAATTTTGTGATTTCTCACTGGGCTGCCCAACTCCCTGACCCTGGAGAACCACTTGAAAGCCATTCAATGCCTATTCACTGCTGCAGACAGAAAATTGGGCCACACAGGTGCATTTAGCATTGTTGTCATTTTAGTTTGGGTCAGAGAAAGAGGTTAGCACCACACTCATCTTATGCACTAACATCTGACTTACAATTTACCATGGTCTAAAATGATGTCCTGGAACTTTAGATTATGTCCTGATACCTGCTTGATTGCACTAGTTCTTTCCTCTGGATGAGAAAAATAAATTATTTTTCTACTGGTCAAAAAGCAAATTTATATTGTTTCAGGTTGTTGTGTGGAGCTTTTCCATTATCTGAAAACATGAATTTTTGACTGTGGATACAGAGAGATGAAGAATACTTTAACATACTTGGTTACCTTAACCAAAAGTCAGTTTCTAGCTGCTTTTTCTAATAGGCTGTGTAATCAAAGCAGAGATTTCAACAAGCAGAAATAGTTTTTTTCCAAATTTAGTACCTCTCCTTTTTACATAATGACAGAGTCATTCATTTTTTCATCAAGCATGTGCAATTTGTTAACGAATCCTGAACTATTTTTATCATATACTAGAAAGGGTTACAAAAGTACAGAGATGCTGTATTGTAGATGGTCATCAGAAAGAAAGCTGACCCACCCAAAATGTTGCAGCAGTGAGTTCTTTCTCTCCCAGCCTTTTTTTTCCTTCTGACTCAATTTAAGATCCATTACAGATCTAAGAGAGCACCTTAATGCTGACTCAAAAGGCCCAAGGGGTGAAAAAAAAGTAACCCAGCAGTTGTGTGACTTTAAAAAAGGAGAAAGATGCCTGGAAGAAAGTACACAAGTATGCACTGAAGATAAAAGAAGAAAATTCAGTAATAACCACTTGAAACAGAGCAAAATAATACTGCTGGAGGTAGCTATTAAAGTTGATACACTATACTTAGCAGAGAAAGAATATACCAAATAAAAGACTGAGATGAGTAGGGAAAGAAGAAGCTGTCTTGCAACACATACATCAGAAAAAGGATCTAGGACATCTGGGCTTTATTTAGTCCTTTCAAATATTAAAGCCTAAAGAAAAACACAGACCATTGCTCAAGACAACACCTTTTAGAAAGATACTGGTGGAACTAATTTGAACAAACTAGAAGAAATTTCTCAGGTAAGATTCCAATGAAACATCTGAGAACACAGGGATTGCAGTACTTGTAGATAAAAGAAACATTACTACTGAAAAAAGCACAGCCTGAAAACCAACAGTAGGCAAAAAGGAGAGCTTCAGGGCAAGTTTTGGACAGGACCACACCATCAACCTTCATTCCACAAACACAAAGCTCCCTGCTGGCAAGACACCCCCAAAGACCTCAAACTGGATGGAAAAGCAACCCCCTGAATAGAGATGACAATGGGATCTAGACCAGATGACCTCCCACTTTTCTGGTCTATTCACTCCCACCATAGTTCTTTACTCGGTGGGTGTGGCCCAGGCTATGATTTTGTCAGAAGACAGGAAGGCATTTCCCACCAGGAACTGGGGCTGGGGTGAGGGTCCTCAAAAAGTCTTCAAACCTGTACTTATTTTAAAACTAAGCATTGACCTTCTCCCTCGAATTTTATATTGCCAGATGTAACAGTAATTTTTTTACAGAATATGTTGACTGCCAGAGAACAGCCACTGGGACATTCTGGATGAAACTGAATTGGGTTACTCATTATCACAGAAGATGTCCTTTTGAGATTCTATGGAATCCAATATTACTTGCAGAGGAAACCTTTTGTAATACTGATAAATGTCAGCCATACATGGGAGTCTCCACAGAAAACAAGGACTTGCCAGCCCTGGCAGTTGCCCAATACGGCATTTGACACTGACTTCAGCTGAGTATAAATATAGAATAGTGTATAAAGGACATTGGCATCTCACAGCAAGGAGACTCTGAGTTGAATTTAGTTATAGAAAAACAGGTTCTAAGGGAGATTTTGTTGCACAAAAAATTCTCCTTCTCTTTTCCCCTTGTCTTGGAGGTGTATGTAAGGATGTTAGACTGGAGAAATGTAGCGAAGAAAACACAAATGTGAAGGTACCAGCAGGGGTTGTCAGCACAAGGGGTGGAAGGACACTGTAAAGTATCAACTTCACAGAACCAAAAGAGGCAGCAGGTTCAAAATGAGTAAAAGGGCAGGTGACAACAACAGCAAATTCTACCGATAGTTGAGATATCTTTGCCAGAAGAGGTAGTCACCATATATCCCTGAACTACAGGCTCCTCTTATAATGGTGAGGTTTAAAGAACAATTCCACCTAACTTGTGATCTGACTTTCACCTATATTTTCTGCACCAAAAGTGGCATTCATCTCATACTTAGGTCTACATAGCAGGCATGATTATGTCTGAGTTTATCAGAGGAGTTCAGAAAGCAACTTGTTTGGCCTGCATTTGGTCAGATGAATGAACTCCACTGATGATCTTGGTTAGATCAGCAGTGACCACAGCAGCAAACTTGACACCTACTCAGCTGTGGACATTCCCACCTAAAATCAGACAAAATTAGTTGAGCAGTTCTCTGACAGAAAGTGCCCAAGCTCATTGAGTAGTGGAGACATGTCCTCTTAAGGGATTTTAGACTTAATTTAAAAGTCCTAGAGAAAAAAACTTGTTAGGACTGGTAAGGAAACAATGCAGAAAGTGATTAATGGGGAGCTATAATCACAGTGTGCTTGGTTTGTTTTGCAACACAGAACAAATCCTCAGGTTAGAACTGCAGTAAACCTCATCCAGCTTTTGAAGGGAATACAGTCTGTTTGTCTTCACTGAACTGAATCCTCAACATACAACAGCTAATTAAAGACTCCAAAAGTCTGTAAATACTTTGACAAATATTGATATATAAGCCTGAGATCCTCACTTGGCTAGTTGGCTAATTCCTGTCTCATTTACTTCAGTGATGCTGCAAATGACTGTGGTGATTTCATCATCTGAAACTCCTAATAAAACAGCTACTCCAAGATGTATGATGAGGATCTTCCTGATACAAAAACTGAAGAAATTACTTTTGATAAAAAAGGAAAAATGGAATCACTCACTGTACATGCCTAATATTGCAAGATACCTGGGAAGAATATTTCCCAGAACCCCTTTCATTAAAATGAACAATTAAATTATCTAATTCAGAGCTGACTCACAGCAGAGAAATATTATCAAGAATTGGACTCTGCCAGAGTCAAACTATTTACACCACTTAGACCAATCTGGCCTAAAATACTTAACACATGGTTAGTTGGATGCTTACAGTCTGATGCCTCACATTATCATGTAAGATTTACATCCGGAGGAATATTTTTTTCTATCCCTTTTCCAAATTCACAGTGCCACTGGCAGAAAATATCTAGATACCAATTTTTCAAATTACACCTAAAGTCTACCTATGGTATCAGTTTTTATTATTTTCCTATCCACCTGATTATAAACCTACCCAAAGATTATAAATCTAACACAAGTCAGCAAGCAAAGGTACATAACAAATATGCATAAAATATACCCCGTGCAGCAAGCAAACATTTTCTTTTTAATTATATTATTACCTGGGTTTATGTTACTAAATTACTACACAATTTCACATATAATTGATTTTTTCCAAGAAAAGTATTACTGAAGTGATTCTGTAGTTCAAAACAGCATGAACCTAATGATATACACACAATTTCTATCTCACAACCTATAGTGCTGCATGGTATTTGTATGCTGAAAAAAAATTCCTTCATATTAACAGTAATTTTGAATGTAACATAAAAACTCATTGACTTTTTTTCTCTTGATTTGTTAAGAAGAATACTACCTTTATTTGCTAAGAAGAACAGTGCCTCCTGTGAGGATATCTCTTGTAGGTGCTTTTGCAGATTATGAAAATAGTTGTGAGGAAATATTTGGATAAAGGAAGACAAAGCTCCAGGTAGCAATAGGTTTCATACTGAGTTGATAAATGCAATTAGGGATCAGAAGGATGAACAATTACTTCAGGGGAATTTTGATACCAGAATGCAATATCAGATGATTAGAAAACTGGAAAAATGTAATCTTTTTCCTATCGCAGATGCACCCAGCAGCCTCAGCACAAGAGAGAAAACCATTGTGCTATAGCAATGGATATTGCATGCCCTGAAGTGTTCACAGGCTCAGTAATCAAATACGAGCCTAAAGGAATACCTGCCAGATCTCAAGAAACTAAAAAGCTACATTACCTCAGCATGATGCAAGGAGTACTGTGAAGAGTTAAAATGAAGGAGATTTGAGGGATATCCTCCTTGGCCCAGAGAGTTTGAGATGGGTGAAAGCATTTTCCCCTGTGCAGGAGAAGGGCATGAATGCAGATGACACCACTACAGTTCTGATGAAAGGTAGATGCACTTTACAGCCACTTTTAATGAGGGAACTATGAATGTACCAATGTTTATATCTTGCCAAACCAATTATAGCAATATCACAGGGTTTGTGTTACTAATTGCCAATATTTCTTGTCTAATTGATTCTCAGAGAGCAATATTGCCGGCAGCATTCCACCACTGCTGTGAGATGCTGAGCACCTGGGCACTACCAACTGCCTGAGTTCCTGCCACCTACAGAGGATGCTCAGCCTCCACCACACTATGAGGCATGGGATGGGTCCCTACTGTCCTTCTGGGCTGAAGCTTTCGTTTTTGAAGAAAAATTAAACTGAGCATGGTAACTTAACCTCTGAGTTTGTCTCTTGCAACTTGGAAAAAAAAAAAAGAATGGGATAATAAAACCTGTGCTGATTAGCTAAGCAATACTAACTCAGTTTTAGTTTCCATTATATGGCTAATAGTCTCTTCTGAACAGGTTTGATTCTTGTATCTGTTTGCATTAGAGTCAATTTGTGGTATGAGATTGGTATTACTTATTGAATGCTACACTCAGCTACAAAGTTAAAAACTATGAAAAGCTTCTATGAATTTAATTACACCACTGTGAGACACAGTCTTGTATAGATGCTAGAGATTAAGTTTAGCAAGTATGATTGGTGTGATGAATGGTTAAATGGAGGTACCAGATCCATGAAGTTTCTCAGTCATTTCAGAAACTTTGTGGACAGTTGTTTTGACCTGTGTTGACCAGACATTTTGAACTTGTTTATTTTATGCAAGTGAACATTCAAAATCAAGTCAACTTTACCTAACGACGTAAGGCTAACCTAAGCCTGAATATGTTCAAACTTGGAGGCAGGTTAGTATTCAGTATCACTGAGCAATGTGACTGTGTGCTGGTGACCCTTTAATACATTTGACACTGCACAACTTTTTTTCATTACGAAAAATACTTAGTATTCTGAAAGGCAGAATAAATTTGATAGCAACAAACAATAGCAACTTTTTCTATTTTGTCTAAACCCTTCTGCTCTAAATGCAACAGACAGTTTCTCTCTTCTTGTTCCAATATGTAATTGACAGCTCTGCCCAATGTCCTCTACCTCTTGATTTTTCCCTGGCTGCTAATAGCATACACCATTTTATACAGCCTCAGTCTATTAACCAAATGCCTGACCTTGTGGGATGCTGAACACCTGCTGGAATGCACTCAGTGCTCGTAATTCTCATTGATTTCATTAGGAGAGAGAACTTGCTCTCTCCCAGGTCATTTAGGCTGACCTCACTCGTAAAGACAGAGCTCATGGTGGACTCCTGCTGTTCCAGAAAGTCAGACCCACATCAGAGGTAGCTGCTTCCAGAGCATCCAACTTGGAACTGATGCCAAACAACATTAATTATCAGGAAATAGGAATTAGGATCACAGCTCCTCTTCACTCCTTACTCAGTCAGTGGAGGGAAATGTTAAGAATTGCCCCACTGGGCCTCACCAGAGATCCATTTACCCCAGTATCATGCTTCTGACTTGCACAAGAAGAGAGACACTACTAAGGAAAGCACACAAGCCAGGCTGTTTCTACTGCCTTTTCTTTATGTAGCCCCTGCACCGACAGCTGTTGCTGTAGGTGTGTCAGAAGGAATGTTCCTAACTCTGATACTGTCCTCTAGATCCAACAGTGCAGGGTTTGGTGAATAGCAACAGTTCTGTCTTTATCTTATCTAGTACCCTGGTGATTTCAGAAACCTCAGTCTTACGCCCCAGCCTTTTCCTCTCCAGCTGAGGTGTCCCATATCTTCTAATCCCTCCTCATCAGGCAGCTGCCTCTGACTATTAATTATTCTACTCACCCTCCTCTACATCACCCCTACCTCCCCTATGTCTTTCTTGACACAGGGTAAAAATGCTTACAGTGGTCGAAAATGGGGCAAACCAAAGGTATAAAAGCAAAATGATGCATTCTTCTTATTCTGAGTGATGGAGGACCTGACCTGCAGAGCTTTGTGTTTATATGCCAGTGACCTGCACCAAGCCAGTCACCTCTACCTCCTTCTAGGAGTAGGTCCCTTCAGGCATGAGTGACCTGATTTAAATTTTCATCTGTTTTAAGATGAAATAAACAGTACCTTCTAGGTGCCTGCTCCTTCCTGCTGCCTGTAAAATCAGGTTACACAGCTACGGCAGGTATAGATGCCTGGGCTATGCCTGTGTACTGTTGACCATAAGAACCTCTCCTGGTGTGCCTCTGATTTCCACAGCCACTCCCTGCCTCCTTGCACTGTGATATGGAGAGAAGCAATCTCCCTGATGGAGTCCTGAAGCATCCTGCAGTGAACTAAAACTTGCTTCGACCCAGGCAGATGCTAGAGAAAAATGAGGGATGTTCATCTAGGCTACAGGTTTTCTGGGCAGGTGTGCCTTGGGCCAGGCTTGGTTAAAAGGCAGGGGTTTTGGAAAACAAACAAACCAACCCTGCATTTGAAGCATTAAGTTTGCAGAGTGATGTGAATGAGAATATAAACTAGGGATAAAGGAATGCTGAAATATGCTATAATGAAGGCTGAGACTAAGAACAATGAGAGGGGGAAAGACAGATAAATAACATTTTCTTTTGCTTTGCCCTTTCCCGGAGAGTATGCTTTTTGTTTCAGGAATATGACGAGTTTATAATAAAGTGTGGAAAGTTCCAGAGAGAAGAAAAGGTTGAGTGCTGACTGCTATACTACCTATTGTTTTATGTCCCATTCATAATTGCAAGAGCAACTCTTCCTGCTTTAGTTTACATGCATAAATTTGGCACTACTCAAGAAAATTATTTTGAAGGTTCAGTTTAAAAAGAGAAAGAAGGAAGAGTTAGTATATGAAAAGATAAAAAACTACCACTGCACTCCAGTCCAGCCTTGTTTAAGTATCCTTTAAGCTTGAACAGTGAACTAACCTCCAGCAAGACACTTCATGTGTGATTTATTAGGCACCTTGCTTTGGTTTTAGTGAACTTCCCTGTGAGGGAGCACAGGAAATGAGGGACATTACATTACAACTTTGGAACACAGAGTTAGTCACAACCTCTAACTATGGAGACACAAGCAGCCCTTCATAATATTTATTTACTGGCTTATTTATTTGTAATTCTCAAGGTAGCAAACTAATAAGCTCCCACAAGGCCCCTGAAAGTGATAATATCCTTTCACTGACATCACCAAATCATGTAATAATGAACTTTAAAAACCTAGAAATTGCAAAGATCAGAGGTGCAAGCTAAGACGTACATATTAGAAATAACAACAGATGACCCCAGAATGACAACAAATGAAAACACAAGGACTTTGTAGTTTATGACTTAAGAGAGCCCTTCCAGGGAAGTAAAATCCTGTATTCACTATGTAGTCATCATTTGCATCAAATTCTTTACACAAATTACATCAAATTCTAATAGTAAAAAATACTGGAAAATTTATTTGTTGAAATTTTAGAAGTAGTTACTAGCAACTATTTGTTCTCATGTGGTTTGTTAGCTATGAACCTGTAAAACAGCATTCACTTCATAATATCATAGCACACGTGTCAATATTCAATCACAAATGCAGTAGTGACATCTATGCAGTACAGTACTCCTTCTTATCAGGTCCAGACAAGCCTGTTGCATCCTTCCCAGCAGATGTGAAATAAGGAATGAAGAATGACTAACAAAATGGCTTATGCCAACCTCTTATGCTCTTTACTCTTCCCATTTGTAACTGAATGAGTCAAACCAAAAGTCAACAAAAGCAGTACAGCTGTCCACATGCTTTTCTGTTCCTTTGTTTTTTGGGGGGTTTTCTGCCCTGACTCTAAAGAAGGTTAGGTTTGAACATCATGCCACAAAGAAATGTATTGGCTCACCTATGACTAGAAGTTATCTCCTGTAAACGTCAAGAATTACCAAGACTTGTTCATCACAGCAGTATATTCCCAGTTGACGTCTGGGAAGTTGGTATCTCCTATAAGGACAAGGGCTACTGATTCAGAATTTTTTCCTAATTGTCTATAGAATCATCAGTGCTTTCATTCTGGCTGGGCGATCGGCAGTAGGCACCCACCCAACATTTCCTTAGTTTTCCATCTCCATAATCCTCACACAGAGGCCCTTCACTACGTCACCCCTAACTGTAAGGACTGTGCAATCAAACCTCTTACATGTCGTGCAACACTTGCTTGCCCTGCCTTTTCCTCCTGAACAACCTGTAGCACTCCATCCCAGCATTCCAGTCATGGGACTCATTCCACCAAGTCTCACTAACACCAGTGATATCATAGGTCAGGAAGCTGACAGATGCTTCCAGATCATCTTCCTGGTTCCTCAAATGCACTTCTGAAAATTCATGTCATGCCAGTATTACTGCTTTTTCCCATCTTTTTGACTGATGAATAAATATTTTAGGCAGTCTCCTCTTCAAAATGTAGCAAAGCTCACATGGACAGTATAATTATTGTGGAAGAACTGAGTGATTGCTATCAATCTGTCCTTTGGTCTATAAACAATTAGAGTAGTGAGTGAAGCTGCTGAATCTGCTAATCATATGCCAAGTATTCACATTTTCTCTTCTCTTGTTTTCATGGGATTTTTTTCACCCAATTGTTACCTGAAATCAATAGGGTTTTTCCACTGACAATTGAAAATACTCCCTGAAATGCCCTGAGCTGCTATGCAGAAATTTCTTGCTATAGAGAAAGAAGAGAAACTCCAAGCTGAGTAAAGAAGCTCATTTTGTTCAGACAAGAAACAAAGTGTACTTTTTCTCTCCCTAAACAAAGCATTTTTAAAAGCAGGATAGAGGACACTTAAATCAATAACCATTAAGAAGCACAAAGCTGCTAAAGAATATATCTTTGGAGCAAGAAATTATCAGTCTTGGCACAGAAATTACTGGGTGAAATTCTATTTATGCAGGAGGGGTCCAAATTAGATTATCCTAATAGGCTTTTTTGGCATTGCAGTCTGAGAAACTATGAAACATGAGAACAAAATAAATATTGCTCATCCCTGTCACAGAACGTTTCCCCAGTGACAAAAAATCTTCACTCATTCGCTTACTGCATTGAATTTATTGTTTTTCTACATGTAGTTTATTGGATTAAGTTTTTCAAATTGTCAAAATCATGGTTTTGATGACTTAAATTCCAAGTCTTTCTCTTCTTTTCAAAATGAAATATAGAAGAGAGTAATTACAACAGCCACACCAACTGACAGCATTGTCAAGAGCCTGAGACAAAGAGGATATAGGGGCAGAAAAGGTAAATAACACTGCCAGGAGTAAAGGATGTTCAATAGACATCAGAGTAACCACAAGAGCCTGGAAGCTTCCTCACAGGCAAATGAGAGCCACAATCAGCTGAGGGTACCCACAGCATAAGAGGCAATAACCTGATCCTACAGATGCTCGTGGGAGTTTTGCTGTTCATTGAGGTGAGCTTTATACTATTAAATACTGAATAACTACTTTAATTGCCACATGAAAAGTGTTAAAATATGGAACTAGATCCTGCCTAGGTCAATACTAAAAGACTTATATAGTCAAGAAAATATGCAGTCTCAAACATCTGTAAATCTCACTCTCTGTCCATTAATGACTGGATTTCCAAGGTCTTCATAAAAATCCGATTTTTCTGTGAAAGAAGGAGTGACCATCCCCTGCTACCCCTCCATGGTAAGGTAGCATTTCTCTTTCTACCTGATCTGTGTGCTCTAGAGCTGCTACAAGAAAATGGGCTACAACATTCTACAGCCTGGCCTGTAGAAGAAGGTAAAACATAAATGGCCTCTGTGGTGGCTGTAAACAGTTCATTCCTCCCCCTGTTCCCACCCTCGTGGGTTACCATGCTCTTGCCTCTAGAGCTCAGCAAATACTTGCAGGCCTGCCTCAGGAAAGGCCATTTCACTTCCTACAGACAACCCCCAGAGGATGCACAAGCACTCCATACTTCTGCTGGAACAGTTCAGGAGAGTTAAGTCTTCCAGGAAACGCTCTCGGTGCTGTGCTTCTGTGTAGCTGACCAAGCATCAGGCGACTTATATCAATGTACAGCTATCAGTTTAGCTTCTCTAAGCGGCCCTGCATCTTAGGGTTAAGAGCAGTATGACATAGGCCTCACATTTCTCCTTAAATTCCATAAAGGATCTCTAAAATACATGTAGTCCCTCCGTAACATGATGACACAGAAGATATTGCTGTGCTCAGGGTCTAAGAATATGTTGCTTCTCTTCACCGTTAGTATGTCAAAATCTTTAGAATTAGAAACGCCCCCTTTCTTTTTCTTCTTCTTTTTTTTTTTTCTCATTTTTCCTTTTTATTTTAGGCAATGGCTTACTTGTAAAACAAAAATCATATCTTGATCATTTGGAAAGCAGGAATGCACCGTTCTGGGACACAGCATTTTCATGCCATAAATTGCATTCCAAAGCAAATAAAGATTGAGATTTCCTCACAAGTAAGAGCACTGTGATGTGAATGCATTCATCACAGATGGGGGCTAGTTCAAGATGTTGCAAGCATAATTTTAATTGAAATATCAACTATTGGAATTTCATTAAGCTTAAAATTAACACAATTTATTTCCAAACAGTATCAATCATAGTTACTACAGTTCTGCTGCTGATTGCTCTGATCCATTCACCACCCATTTGGAGCCTAAATAGAAACTTAACATATGCACAATTGTTTGTTGTCAATTAACAAAGATATTACTGAAACAAAACAAAAAAATTAAGTTGCAGTTAAATTTTTGTTACAAACAAAAAAAATTAAAATGATAAGAAAAATATAGTCAATATTTCAGCCATGGCTGAAAAATCTGACTGATTACACAAAGGCATATTATCAGAGTGGAAGTAGGGGCATGGGGAGACAAACAGCATCTAATCCCTCTGCGTAGTAACTTCAATAAACTTCACCATAGTTGTACCACTGCCAGGATTAGCCCACAAACTTTGAATTAAAGTACGAACCATGCCCTGACAACATTATTGTGATTTTTTCATTTTAATCCTTGATGAGAGAAAGAAATTGTACAGACTCCAGGAGCACAAAAATAATTGTTACACTTATGATTCTCCAATTATGGCTTATGAGGACTGCTTCTTAGCCATGTCTATGGTCTTATGAAGGTTTTATTAACAAGGCTTTTGAATAAAACAAGTGTTTTCAATAGCACCAGCAAAATAATGACATACTTCTACAAAGGAGGAATTTTCATTTTGCTTTGATTCATGTTACAACTTATAGAGAATCAACCTTCTATTTGTTCAGATAACTTAATCCTCACTTATGTTCTTAGTTTAAGTGGATACAAAGAAAAAACCCTCCTAGGACTGGTCTTTTCTATTTCCACGTCTCCCTACAGCATTGTTTGAAAGAAGACATACTTTAAAAGGAATGAAGTCTTAAGCAGAGAAGAAATGCAAATCCTGTTGTATACTGTGCTCAGCCTGAACTACTCTCATAGGGGTCCAGGCTAGAAAAATGTCTTCTTTACATCTCAGTGTAAGCTGAGACAGTCAACCCTGAACCCGGTAACAAGTTATCATATGTCAGCTGACCTCTTGGTCAGGTCAGCAGGAAGGAATTGCTAAGGGTTTCAACATCCATTTGCTTTACAGTTGATGCTGACTCCTCCAGAAAAGCTGAAAAATTAGTAGTTCACAAATTTTCCCAAGAAGTTTTGATGATTCTCTGCCTTATCTGATAGACTATTCTGCATGAAGATTCTATACCCAAACACAGAAAAAAACAGGAATCAAAATGTAGAACTGGCCAAGATTACATGACTTATTAATAAATTACAAGATTATTCATAAATCATAGATGATATTATATATGATTTGATGAGTTAATCTGACTTTTCCCCACAGAACTTTAACAACAGATTTCTATACCAAGTCTATGTCTCAGCGAGCCATAGCCTAAATCTGAGAAGAATATTTACTATTGATTCAAAGAATCAGGCAATTGAGAAGATATCATATTCCAAGTTAAGTAGATCTGTGGATTAATCACCCTCAATACTAAAACCACACATCTTGTTTGTTCATCTTATCTTCCGAGTATTGGATCCATTATGGCTTTCCACCACATTAAAGACCTACCTCCACAAATATCTTCCTTACATAAGTGTAAATCATAACCTGTTCCCCTCTTAATATCCTCTTTGGAGAATCAAAATGCAGTTTTATACATCTCTAAATTTATGGTATGTTTACAGCCTTGAAACTTTTTTTGTTAAACCCTGGTGAAAGATTTGCGACAAGGGCCCTAAAATTTCTCTGGTTTTCAGTATCCTTCTTGAGGATACTCCAGCCTGATTTATTATTAGTCCCATAAATATCTCCCCAACACTGAACAATGTGGAACACCAGTTTTCTGTTCATGCTTGACATTCCTTCCTTACACACCTAAACATTGTGTTTGCCCTCTGTCCTTAGCACTTCCCAGTGAGTTCCCCATTTGGTGTCTAAGCATATCACTAGCCTTTTTTCAGCCACACACATTTTAGGATATAACACATGATTTTTTTTTTTTTTTACCACAATTGGCCCAATTTTGCTAACACATGAGTCGTTCTGATGAAACTCTGCTATTAAAGAGGCACAACTCAAAAAGCCAGGTCCCAAACAGCATCGATGTACAGAGCTCCCCTTGCCAACTCGTGGTGTGACACCAGCTGACACAAATGCAAGAACTGGCCTCATGCATTCAACACAAACCATTCTTAAAGCCATTTCTCCCACAATCCTTCTAATCCTTTTCTACCAGACAGGACAGAAAGAAGGCAAGGGTTCCACTGAGTTTCCCCCCAAACACACCTGGAATGTAGATGACCTGCTTGTCACCATCTAGGAGACCTGACCTGATGACATGGAGGCACAATTAATTGCCAGGAAAGAAGGATACTGCAAATTTCTTTCCTTTAGTGAAGCAAAACTTATTGATTCTGCCTAGCACTTCATCTATCATGTAGAAAAAATACTAAGAAAAAAAATCATCTAAACTTTTGTCATACTTATATTTATGCACCCCAGTGCACAATGATAGCTTTTCTTTTTTTATCCTGATAGTTACTTTAAGTTCTAACAAAAACACATTTTTATAACATGCCCCTTTCTAACCTGATAAATTTTTCAGCTCTAGAAATATTTTTGTTTAATAGGGGTCATCAGCAGGGACTAAAGAGGGACAAAGAGGGATCTAAATGTGAAATCAGAGACAGCAATGAGAAGCAAGACACTTGAGAAATCTGCCAGTGTTCATGCCATAGAAAATAATGGACCTACATTTAAAAATTATAGCCCTATTAAAGCACAGAGATATTGCACTAAAGGTGTTAAAATAACCAATTAAACATGCAATTTGACTCCTGCAAAAATACAGAGCATTTCTGTGAAAAAAAAAAAAAAAACCACTGACAAGAATTCACTGTGACTGCTAGAAATCAAAATAAATAAATAGCTTTAATTGGAAAAAGAATATTTGAAACCACAGTGTACAGTTTTGTGGGCAAAGCAAATCTATTAGCCAGTCTTTTAATAAGCCCACATTGTACTGGATTCAATTTAGCTTTTCTGTGAACATGGATATAACCTGTTAATAATTTAACACACCTCTGGTAAAGCAGGAATGCTGTAAATAAAAGGTAAACTAATTTAAAAAAAACCAGTGCTTTGTTTTTGCAACTAGATTGTAAATTAATGGAAAAGATTGCTATCACAGCACAAATTCTGAAAATGTTATACACACAGAAATCATGAGATCAAAAATTTACAATTGCAAGAGAGGTATTAGCTTTACCATGCTGCGTAATGCAAATTACATGTTTTTCTTCTGGAATGGTTTTTATGTAAAGTGTGTGCTCTCAGTCCAGCTCAGCAGCATTGCTGTGGGAATTTTACTTTATGAAATTTTTCACTTCGTTTCACCACAATTCTTTCTCTAGAAAGAATTCATTTTTTTCTCAAGACAGAAGCAGTGCATATGTGATATATGTTCTGAGCACATGATTGAGGAACATGAATGCAAGGTCAAACCAGAGCTTTCATACACTCTGTTGTAGGTATTGCATGTTAGTGCAAGAGAGTTTAATGCATTTATTTAAATGAAGAATGAGCGATAGCTCATAATTGCATCAGGGGTGGAACAGCACTTTGCATTAGTTAATCTACCTTGGTATGTTACAGGTTTCACTTGCTGATTATTCCAAGCTTTGCACTGAGCAAAGATGACAGAGGCTGTGGAGCACCGGCCCACAGAGGCATGAACAGCCAGCTGCCGGGGTCATCCCCTGCTCTCCTAAATTTCTCTGTCTGAGCACGCTCCTAGGGCTAACCCACAACACTGGCAACCTGCACTGAATACATCTGCGGCATTAGCGAGAGCAGCGTCACCCTGTTAGGCCAATGCCAGCTGGTGAGGGGCACACACAGTGTACGGTGTGTCTGCTGAGGCTGACTGAGCTGCAGACAGCTCCACACACCTTCCCTTCCAAAGACTCCTGGGGGGCTGTCCCTGAAGGCAGCAGGACACCAAATCTGCTCCCTCCTGACCCCTCAGGGCACCAGGCCGCACCTGGGTCAGCCCAACAAGCCTAAACACTGACTGGCCCCTTTCCTGGAGATGGGACAGCCTCCCTGGGCTCCATCAGTTCCCAGCATTCAATTCAGACAGCCCGGGAACCTTCTTCATGTGAAGTTCCCCCTACATCATTTCCTTTGCCCTTCCATCCCGCTCTTCACTGTCTAGAAGCAGCTTACAGGCCCAGGGAGGTTCCAGCTGCCAGCATATTTCTGGCTGCATTTGTCACACTCCCACAGCACTGTGGCTCTGCAGACAGACCCCTTTTGAACAGCCCCGGAGGCCAGTGCTGCTCTGGCTCAAAGGAAAGGCAGTCTGAGGAGCACAGGCATCCTCTGCGGGATAATTCCCGTATTTGTCAAGCTCGCGTTACCTTCCTTCCATAAATCTTTCCAGTTTCCTTTCCACACACAGTGGAAACTTAAACTGGGCCTGCCTCCACTGTTAAACTTTCACTGAAGGCAAAACTTTGAGCTTATTATATTCTGCCACTTGAGAAAAGCAAGGATTTGAATACTAAATAGAGCTCCATAATCCGTAGCCATGTAATTGTGTGTTACGCCAGTAACTTCTGTTAACAACAGAGCAGAGTTAACAGGCAGAGGCACCAAGCTGACATGGAGACAGGGGCTGCTGCTGGGAAAATGGGGGGGAAAAAAGGATGTTGAGGAGGACAGGGGGAGGGAGGAAAAAGGAGTGTCGCTGAGAAATATGTGAGTCCTGGAAAAGCAGTAACGGAGAGCTGCTGGGAAAGTAAGAGGCAAAGACAGACTGGTCAAGGAGGCTTTGTGGCAACATTGTGATGGGAATCCTGGAAGAGCCTGTTGGAGTAGGTGGCTGGTGGCACCCAGAGAGACCTCAGTAGGAAAGCACAAGGACTGGAGCACTGTTTCGGTAGCTTGCTCCCCTGAAACTCTCACCTACACTCAGAGGGAATCTGTGAAGTTCAAAAAAGTCACTCAAGTGTATCATACATTTTTTGTGTGATGCACATCTCCAGCAGATGTGGAAAAGTTTTAGACAACTAGTAGTGCAAGGCCACATGGTAGGAGAAAGGCAGATGAACTCTTTGGTGAGGAACTTGAGCAGAGGCAGAAATAAGCTCGAGAGCTGCTGCCTTCTGACCATGGCCAGCATGGAGTACCCACACAGGGCTGTGATGTGTTCATTTACACCAGGATTCAGGTGCTGTGGGAAGATGGTGGGGCCAGATGAGAACACCTAGCAGAAAAGGCTAGGATCTGCTTGCAGAGCTGTGAGCCTTGCCAGGCATTTGGGCTGAGCTTTGCTACAGGGTTGCAGATTCTGCATTTCCCGTATGGTAATAAGCTCACACAAGCAGCAGTGAAGGCACTGGAATATGTCTGCTTTTCTTATTTCTTTAATACTATATGTCCCTTCTCATTAGACATGAGAGGATCACATTTCCAGTTTAGGATGCATGAGTGAGAACAAGGACAGAAAGATAAGAGAATTGTGCAAAACCTCATCCCTCTGCTTTTTATTACCCTTGTCATCTATCAAGAGACTGACTGCTTCTCTTGCTTTTGCTTTTTTTTTTTTTCCTCCAGCATATTTGTAAATGTTATTTACTTATTGTCACTAGCTCCTTTGGGCTGTCTACTTTAATTTTATATCACAAATTGTGACCGGCAGCATTTTGTTGCTGCTTCTTTCTTTATTAATTTGTATCTTTCTGCTCCAGCAACAATAAACAGTCTTCAGCCCTCCCATAATTTTTGCTCCATTTTGGATCAAAATATTATGGGAATATTGATAGAATTCCAAGCTTAGCAGGGATGGGAATGTACTGTGAGCATTGCTATGGCATACCCACACTTTGGATTCAAATTCTGGCCCCTTTTACACAGAGGAAAAGATTATGCAACAGTATCATTATCAGCACTATCACATTTCTCTTCACATCACTAAGCATCATCATCAGCTCATTCCTAAAAATTTTGCTAGCATTTAGAGCTTCCATAGTTCAAGTATGTTACATAGACCTAAAAATAACGCTTTACCCTTCGAGCACTTTAGACACAAATTTTTTTCTGAGTCTTGAGCAGTTCAGAAAATCTTCCTTGAGCCAGTTTACCATGCAGGGTTTATGCCATCAGAATTATTATTCTACTCATGTGACTGGCCTTGCCAACTTTCTCTAGAGTCAACATGCCCATGTTTATGTACCACTGAATTGACTATCTTTTATCTGTGAATACGGTAATGGGATTAGAGGCTTGACTCTTTCCCTATTTAATACTCTGTTTCTGACAGTTCTCATTCCTAATTCTCTTAATTTGGACCATCACATTATCTACAACCAGCCCGTAAACCTGAATGTGATGGTCTGATTATTAAAAATTATTGAAATAATCTTCTCTTTCCACACTTGATCTTCTTTAAATACCCATGTCTCACCACAAATAAAATCTGTAAGAGCAATTCTCAGTCCTGTCTTTGTGCAGTAGCACTAATAAAAGCAATAAAGAAAGCAGTTTTTATCATGAAAAACTTGTTTGTGTGTACAGAGTAGGTATTTAACTACATTATGGGATGTTTATTCATGTCTCTTACTAGTAATAATGAAGAAGCTATATTTTATGAAGGGAAGTTCTCCAGACACATTTGGCTACAGGGATCCCCAGAAGGAACACAGTATTGCAGCAGCTCTGGATTTCTATTCTTTTTCACTAGCACGAATTGAAACTACAGCCTCTACAGTACAATATATTACATTAAAACATAAAGCAGATATAGCTGAGGGGAATAAGAGGAAGGAAGAAAGGCCAGAAATCTGTGATATTAACCCAAAAGAATTAACTTGTTTTCAAATGTGTTTAATTCCTATAGGCTTGAGTTACCATGTTTTAAAGTACCACTCTTTTTCTTAAAGGTATTAGTCAGGGTACAGGAGCTGCAAGATAAAAATAAGATTGGATAAATATGCCTGCGGCTCAGATCAACACCCGTTAAGCAAAAATCTGCCTGTCATTATGCCTGCTTTGTATGCCATCACTGTTGATCCCTGAGTGCAAGGATTCATGGCATTATCACAGCTTCCTTCTCTAGACCTAAATGCTGGCTTCACCACCATTTGTTTTTTTATTATTATATAGTAGGAAAATTGAACGACTCACACTGCCCACACACACTGGCTGATGCATTTGTACTCAGCAGTCAGAGCCAAAGGTTGTCTAAATGATACACAGAGTGATGCTTTGAAAATCCATGACAAAATGAGATCCCCCTCTCATTTCTAAATTACTGTTCTTCCTACTTGCAAATGCATATGAGGCATCCACACTAGGAAACAAGCTTTTTTGTTATGCCAGGGCCGACCGCTCAAATGAGGACTTTTTTTCCCATCACATCATCAATTTAAAGAGGAAAAAACCCCTTTCTGTAGGATTTGTTGCACTAGAAATATACAGCAAAAACATCATTAAAAGGCTATTAATGACTATTAATTCTTAGGCATTTTAAAGTAATTTCTGTAAAACATTATTACATTTTTATTGAACTTGTTCAGGTTTTTAAATAGATTTTAAGGCTAGAAGGGACTACCGAATCATTTAATCTGACCTCCTGTATTACTCATAAAATAGCATCCAGTTAGTCCTGTCTTGAGCCCATTGCATTTGTCTGAGTCACACACACCTTTCGGTTTCAGCTCGTTCATTCTGAGGGATTCCTGGGCAGAATTGCCTTTTCAAAATATGGATGGAAGTCACACTTGAATTGGAAAGAAAGGAATCCTGTCACTGCTTTTTCTACAGGAAAAAAAAAAGACATAAATTATGAAAAATACAATTCCTGTAAAGTATTTGAAAATGTGGAAATATTGATTACCAGGATTCCTCTTAGCAAGTAAAGCTATAAATTGTTTTCTGTTGTCCCTTAAGCCTTAACAGTCTGTCCCATGGCCTGAACTAATTATAGTGATCTAATTAGGTCACAATTTTTGAGACTAGCAAGTCTCAAGACCTCTTGTATTTTTGAGGTATCTCCTTCGGTATGAAACAAATTGCATCCCAGAAGTACCTAGTTTTCTTCATTAATCAATGAAGAAAGACGATTAGCTCAGTTACAGACAGCTGTGCTTGGGCAGATGAGTCTTACTCACAATGACTTGGTATTTAGCTGTCAAAAGGAACAAAAATTAGAAGACCATTATGTAGCATTTCTCTGCTTCACTTAAAACTCAGGGGATCTTCAGTGCAGTGAGTATGAGAACCTGGGATAAACTGCAAATTTAACCTGTTAAAAGGTCTGACAGGTATTGCTGTCCTGCCTAGAAGAAAAAGTCATCATACGGAAGAAGTTAAAACAGTTGCTTATTCAGGGTTAGAAGCACCTAGCAAGTACCAATGAGAAAAATGCTTATCCTTCAACTTTATTCTTAAAAGACAGGGCTCTGCAGGAAATAATTCTCTCTCAAGACTTTGTTAGCATCCATGTGCAGCCATGAAATCATTGGACCAGAAAATATGGGCAATAATCCAGCAGCAACACACAGCACAGTGCAGCCTTCACTATCCACCAGTCTTGCTCAAATCACGGCTGGACCTTGGTGGTGGCTGAGCCCACTGACAGCAACCCCAAACTGCTAATGGGTCACACACCACCGTAAAATGGAAAAGATGCCACAAGTGGCCATACCTCTGCTATTGTTAAGGAAAATGCTGGGGAATAGGGGAAGGCAAATACACTGGCCTCTCACCCCCACAAGCCAAAAATAGCTTTTCTTTGAAAAGTGACTGGACAACCTGGAACCTGTGAGACACACAGGATTATGTTGGAGGCTCTGCAGCAGACTTCAAAAAGTTTCAGTCACTATGCAATAACCTTTCTTTGACACTGCATGCCCACAGTATTTAGTTTAGGTTTGGATTTCTCACTCACACCAAGCTCCCAGGGAGCCGTATCCATCGATAATGCTTTGTTTTATCTCTGATTGGTTAAAAAATTCCATCCTAAGCAAGTCCATCTTAGTTATATATGCCATCATCAACTCCTGTCTGGATTGTACCAGTGCATTTTATTTGAACATGAAGTAATCAGGCCTTCAGAGATACCTACTGGCTGATTACAGTGAACAAATTACATTACTTTCTCCACTGACTCCGCAAAATATTGAATTAAGCTCAAGATTGCAGTGTTTATATTCAAAGTACTCCTGGGACTTCACAAAGTTCTGTCACAATCAAGCCTTATGCGGTAAGAAGAAAAGCTATTTGCCTGAAAAAGACTGGCCTTGTGGTCTAATTTGCAGCTCCTGAATCCCACCAAGCATCCCACCACTTCCTCCGAAGTGTATTTTATACTTACCTAAAAAAAATAAAGATTCTACAAAAAAAAAAAAAAAAAAAAAAAAAAAAAAAAAAAAAAAAAAAAAAAAAAAACAACAACAACACAGGGGTGAGGGGTGAACTGGGAGAACAAATGTTATTTGTGGCAGTAAATACTTCAGGGTTTTGACAACAGTAAAACTGCTACCACAGTGAACATGTTCTAGATGTTGCCATCTCTGACAAAAATTGTCATCTTCAGATGGATTAATAATCACAGAAATTGCATTAATTCTTCTTCCTTTGCTACTTATTATTCAGCTACTCTTTTTCTGGCTTTCATTGCAGTTAGAGCTCTGGAATGGACCAGAGTAAGTATATGAAAATAATCTCTTCTATTCATAATGAAATAAAATGGCAATATATACTGTGACTAACTTGCTTCTATCAGAACTCCCAGTTTCTCAGGCAGACACATGAAGGACAGATTTTCCTCAGTTTACTTCTGCTTAGGAAAGACTCACTTGTCCCCCTTCTCCACCAGACCACTCCTGAGGTTTGTTACTAACTGAAAGATTATATCTGTAATAATATTATTTTCCTACAAGGTAGTGCCCACCAGGAATAACAGATTAAATCGTGTTTGAGCTTAGACAACTGTGAGCACACACCACATGAATTTGTTCCTGCCAGTTTTAATGATCCTGTCCGAGTGTTTACAGAGCCTGTTTCACAGAAGTTCTAACTTGCTTTGCAACCCTTTCGCACGTAAGAAACTGGGGAAGGGGGGAAGAGAGAGAAAGAGAAAAAAACAATTTTCCACACACATAACAAAGAGGCAAAAATTTTACTGTCTCCAAGTGAAATATTGGTACTAGTTGTGCATAGGGATTTTGGGGAATTTGCAAAGATCATCTCCCCCAAAACAGATTCTATGCTTTTCTCTTGTTTTTCAACCACCTTTAGGAGAGTATTAGCTCCAAAGGCTGGATTTCTAATTGTTCCGTGATGAGGGGCACGACAGAGTGACCCTCTGGTGGGGAGGACCGTAAGTGGGCGACCTGGCAGCCCTCAGAGCACAACAGCCATTAACAGCCATTCCCAAGGAGCCAAGGCAGGGGAACAGCAAGCACTGTTACTGAAACCAAATTCATCAATGTCAGTGTCGTCCTTGCTAGCTCAGATGCACAGCTTTCAGCTGGCGTATTTATTATTAATTATTATTAAATTTATTTATTTAAGTGTGCTTTGCATAGATAGACACATTGTCAGTCACCAAGGACTTAATATCTAAATTAGTTAGGACAAACAAACACGAGATGAAACAACACTGGAACGAAGAGCATGTGAGGGGATTACTAACGAAGACAGAAAGAGAGAAGTAATTGTTTGAAGTGGTGATTTCAGTGTGTCTTTAAAGAAGTACCCATGGATTTTAAAACCAGTAATTATGATCATTAAAGTAATCTAGGACAGCCATTTTATGTGATGCCAAGAACAGGCTGTAATGTCAAAATGGACATTCACTAAAATATTTCAACCTAGGTCTTGAACCCACCTCACAGGTGGAATTCAATTCCATGTCTATTCACCTCTTTCTGTGATTATTTTGCTTCCTGAAGAATAGACAAAAAAAATATTCAGGAGGTGATTTCCTGCGAAATTCAAAGAGGTTTTCCTGATATTGGAAAA
Source organism: Machaerirhynchus nigripectus (assembly GCA_013397975.1). Classification (NCBI taxonomy): domain Eukaryota; kingdom Metazoa; phylum Chordata; class Aves; order Passeriformes; family Dicruridae; genus Machaerirhynchus; species Machaerirhynchus nigripectus. The sequence goes on from VZRQ01005882.1 coordinate 103,322, forward strand.
GAGATACAAATTCTAAAGAGCAGCAAGAAGAAAAGATAAGGCAAGGGAATAAATGGAGCAAGTGGACTTAGAGGGAACCAGAGTATGCCTGATCAGGTGAGAAACACACAAGATGATCATAGGGTAATTAGCCTTACAGGATTTTAGTGAGCTAACTATTAAAAGGGCTGGAGGTAGAAAGACAGTGCAGAATTAATATTGCATGTTTAGAGTAGCTGTGAAGGATAATAACTGTATCAGCAAAGCTCCACTAGATAAAATGACGAGGAACGAGTATGGCATGTAGGCCAAATGAGATCTAAAATGTCTTTGGCTCCTTAATAAAGAGAGGCTTTTATCTGAGGTCTTTTCCATTTCCAGATAGAACAGACCAGCAATTTCTATCATTTATTAGATAAACCAGAACCCATTCTTCAGTGGGTGACTAGATATATGTTTGAATTCTTCCAAAAAATGATAAAAGCAGAAGAGGAAAGTACAAGGACTCCCAAGCTTTGAAGGTCAGCTACTTCACCCTGGAGCATCATGTAGACTTGTTTAAAGCAACTGACAAAGAAATTACAGGAGAATAAGAGAGTTTCCAAAGGTCATTGTATTGGATCTATTCCCTCTTAAGTACATTATTAAAAGATTTCTTTTAATCTTGATCCTGCTGTCCCCTTTGGTGGTCATCTCAAATTGGCAACCCTTCAATTTCTTTCCATAATATCAAAGCTGTGCTTTAGTAGAGGTTCCCTAAAGCCCAAAATGGCTCATAAAACACTGGGGGTTCTGTTTGCTTTACATCAGAGTCTGCAGATGTTTCGGAGTGCATGTGAGCTGAGTCTGGCCTGTGCAGCTGTGAGTCCAGCTTAATAGTTTTCTTAGGCTTCAGAAAAGGACCATTTAGGAATAGAAACCAAAACTGGAAGCCAGAGGGCAAATATTTTCAATGTCTGCTACTCTTTGTGTGATATACCTCTGCTTTCAGGAGTAGGATTCTTACAATTGTCTTGTATGGCTTTGATTCAATCTCTGAAGTGCATTTCTGTAACAAAGAATTACTGTTACTGGGATCTAGTGTCATGGGAAACAAGATTCTCAGATTATAGGGCATAGGCACGCCTCTCTTTCCTGCTTGTAGGTATGTAGCTCACTTTTCCCCCTGCAAAGATGACTTGTGGCACTGACAGCAAATTCTGACATAGAAAAATGATGTCGGAGAAGCATTTAATCTCTTTTCACCTGTTCTTTATGAACTCTAAGTCCTGGAAACAAGAACCATAGCCGTGTTATTAAATATCCCTACCAGCAATCCTATCTATGTACTACTGGCGAACCACTTCAGTGTGATTCCTTCGAGCGTATTTCTCCCATCCTGCAGTCTCAAGAGCCTGCCTAAGACACATGCTTATTGTTGTTAGATCTCATTCAAGCACATTTGAGACATTGCTCCCAGGTCCAGAACACTTTTCCCAGGGCATTGGATATATTTTTCTCTCATGAAGAATTAATATTATTGTCTCCATCAAGAAAAAAAATGGAAATCTAAAAAAAGCCCACAGAAAGTGTTATTTTAAGCATGCACATTTGCAGGAAAGTCCCAGAATTCAGGGAACTTCTTCGTGATAAGGGAAAATAGTAGGAAGAAAGAAGCTTTTATCAACAATAATAGATGGAGATTGTTCAAAAGCAGAGCCAAAAGCTGAAAATGCTGATAGGTCATTTTCCAAGTAGGGTGTACAGACATCTAATAGACTGTAACTTTATGCTTTGAGAAGATACAATCACAGAGAAATTCTTTGCTTGGGATCTGATGCCTAAAGAATGGGTGCCAATTTGTAAATGTACAGAATGTCTGAGCAGAAGTGCCTTGTGTACCTCTTCCTATCCTGCTCTAATATTACCTCTGGCACAATAATATGACCATAGTACTGGTAACAGACCCCACAGATCTGCTTTGCAAGTACTACTTGCCAGAATACTAATGTCCGTTCAGTTCTTTTAGCCCCTGTCTGGTGTTCCCATGCCTCCCACACCCTCATCTCAGGGTTGGAAAGTCACATATTCCAAAAAGAGGAGTATCTTCTGTCCTGTTTTCATCCCAGCAGGACCAGATCTATCCTCTGACCTAGAGGCCATGAAGGACAAGCTGTGAACTTTGACAAGTCCTGCTTGTGAATTCAAGGCATTCACTCTGCCTCCATACAGGTTGTATGGTACCACATGATTGCACCCCCTTAATTTGGGACTCGCTTCAGGTCTCTCACTTTCCTGATGCACATTGTTGTCCCCAGCCTGCCATGGAGCACAAGAACTCTGAGGGGGTGTTGTTTGAAAGGAAGGTTTGAAAGGTAATAGCCACACCCATCTCTCCAATGTATTTCTTCCATTTATTAATATAGAGAAAACCCGGAGAAAACTAAGTAATTTATTCTTAGAAAGCTCTTAGATATCACTAAATAAGGGATGGACCATTGAGCATTTTTTAAATAATAGTTAAATGTGAGCCTCCATATATATTAATTTTTTAGTATTATTTTATATAACTCGAACCCATTTTGATGGTCCCTCCTGCTTTCAAGTACAGATTGTGCGTGACACTTGATAACTGTACAACCTGTAGGGCAACTGCTTTATCAAGCTGCCTTTGGTATATCCATGCACAGGGGTGAACAGAAACACCCACACGGAGAAACATAATGGATGAAAAGCCTGGGCCACAAAAACAGCAGTTTGTGTATCTAAAATTGAGCAAAAACCTACCTGAGTCCATCCTTAGCTTTGAACATAAGGATGACTCACTGGATGCCGGTAGCCACATTGATAGTGATGAATGAAAGGGACCAAGGCCTGTCCTCTGGTCTTGAGAGCAATAATCCCCTGAGCTGAACTCTCTTCTATCTAAAGTACAGGCTACAGCCAAACCCTGATAAACTCTGTCTGGGGAGTCCTTAGCCCTGCCAAGGACTTTCCTGACCATTTAGCAGCATGCAGACCCCCAGACCAGGGCTCAGGCATCTCCCCTAACCTTATTCCACTTCCTAATATGAGCTATGAAATACAGTAGTATAAAACTATAGACATGACCACGGAAATTATGCAAGTTGTCAAATGCAATGTTGGGGTGCAAACACATGGAGCTGTTCACAATAGATCCTCCAGACCTCTGCAAGCAACTGGATGAACCCCATGTACTGCCACAGAGATTGATTAAAATTATTATTTATGTTTTGTTCCTGTGCTTGAACGTGATTAGGTCTGTTTTCAGAGGGAAAAAACCCTGCATTCTCCTAAATACTTAATGTTTTTAATTTATTTTTACATCTGTAATTAATTATAGGTACCTCTTTACTTACGTGTAACTAAAGGGGAAAAAAAAGATTAATTTCTGAACAAACTTACAGGAGCTATTGTTTTAGTTTGAAAGCAGAGGAGTCTGGAACAAAGTGATTATATTTTTTAAAATGCAATAAAAGGTGAAAAAGTCCGAACAGCAATAATGGAGATTTTCTGACAATCACAACTTGCAATAAAATCTACTTTTAATGAAAAAAGAAAGTTGGAAAAAAGTGCATTTTAAAAAGAGTCTTAAGAACAGTGTGCTATGAAATTTGATTTTAACACTGAAACTTTCTTCTCTGCAAACTAAAATCTGTCTTTAAAACATGTGCAGAAGGGGATGCAGATATAAATCAGCTACAGCCAAAACAAGAGCTGTATAGTTAGTACCACAGTACCACCTTGTGGGGAAATAAAAACGGCTTTAGTATTGACTTCTTCCACTGCACCGTTTCAGGAAATACCCATCATATAAACATAAAATTATAACTAAGACAAATGAAACAGACCCAGACATCGGCAATGTAGGTGATGCATGATTTCTTCCTGTGTCAAATTACTCTTTTTGAAGAATCCATGTGCCAGATAGAATCTTTCAGAAGTCTTCTTTTAAAACTTCCTGGAAGAAAAATGTTTCCTCTTACACTTGCTTGCATTCTTTACTTGACTTCCATTTGCTGCAAATTTATTTCTCCAGTTACACGGAATCAAGAGAACAACTGCATCAGGCATGTCAAATTCCACCCACACAAAATGCTTCATAAAGTTTAAGGCTATGACACAAATAAACTAATGCCAGGATCTTTGAGGTGACTTTTTTTATTGCTTTTCTGCAACTGATGTAGATATTAGAGACAGTAATATTCCTGACTACATCTGAAGAAATAAGGTTATCAAATCCTCAGATCCCCAAAGGGAATTATCATCTGCTTTTCTTCATTTCTTTCACATACTGAAAAAAATTTGTATGATTAAGTAATTGCTGGCTGTCAGAAGAAATAGTTGCCCAGCCATCATATTTTAAGAGCTGTATTAAACACAATTTTCACCCTTTCAAATATAACTTCTTTAAGGCATCTCTGATTTTAATGTCCCTAATAAAGCAGAGCAACTAGTTCTTTCTTTCCCAAGTTGTTGAGTGTTGACCAACAGGGTGGGGGGCAGAGGGGGAAAGGGGATGGGGAGAGGAGTATTCTTTTGGGGATTTTGTTGGCTATTTTATATTTTATTCCAATATAAAAATGAAGTTTAAACTTGCTTGTCTTCTTGTTGTGGAGAACCTGCCACTAATAGGACCAGTGCAGGAACAAACAAGAAATTAAACAAAATTTTATTCAGGTTTACTCCTCACACAAAGTTAGGCTGTGACATTTAGACATCTAGAGTTTGAGGACTCATCCATCTACAGCTATTCCACTAAGACTGATACTGGCTTTAGCTGGGCTGTGGTCAGATCCCAATAGTGGGACTCCCCTCACCTTACTTTAAGTAAGAAACTGGGTGAGCAGTCCAGTTGCCCACACATACCTATCTAACATCTCAAATTCCCTGGAATATGCTTCCTGGACCATCAGCCCATGACCTGCAGCCCATTTACCAGCCCCATGCAGAGGTCACAGAATCCCTGGGGGTCTCCAAAGTCACTAAATGGCTATTAGTGACAAGCTGAACCAAGCCCTAGGAGTCTAATTGAAGTTTGTCACATGGGCTTGCAGTAAAGACATCTCCAAAGAGTAATTCATCGTGTCCTAACATTGGGAAGAAATGCCCTCTGAAGACGGCTGTCTCTCCTTACTGATCAAAGAAGGTACTTTGAAACCACCTAACTTTCAGGAGATCACATTTTGATGAGATGAAACTGAAAGTCAGTGTATAACAGATTTTAGACTTTCCTTATTTTTGCATGTTGACACTACTAGCATTGTTGGTTGTTGTTTGGGTTGCACATTGTAAATATTATTTGTATAATGTGATCTGACCTATAATGCCTACATTATTCCAGGATACCAGTCAGCTCAGATGCCATTAGTGGTGGCAGTACCAGTAACTGAGGTGTGATTGCCAGGGACTGTTCATATGCACAAACAGTGCCTCTGCATCCAGCTGCTCTTTAAGGATCACATGCTCTCTTCCCAATGAAGGCAGCACCCCTCTTCTCCAAACATGCATTTCATTTGCCAGAAAGGCAGAAAAAAACTATGCCTCCCGCTCAGCATGCTCTCCACCTCCACAAACCAACACCCTGGAGTCATGGCATCACACAAGTTCGCCAAGTTCAATCTCCACATTCCCAGTCTCCCTCAGGGTGGAGCTGGCACACATCCCAAAAGTGGATGTCTTTCTAGATGTCACCACCAGGCACACTGACCTTGCCGTGCCACTAGCCGTGTATGCCCCACAGTCTGGGAGACTCACAGACGTTCTCAGAGAAAAAATACGCAAGCCTTGAAGTTACCATTTCAGGCTAGCTTTGAAGCTGTTTTGAGTTTTCCACCACAAAACCATGAGATCTATGTATTTTTTTTTTTACAAAAGTTCATTTTCCTTCCTCTTCATAAGTAGGGACCAATGGACACAGATTGAGATTCCCAGGAGGGCACACACCTCCAGGTCTCATCAAGGTAAATGAATTAGATAATGAAATGCTGAGATTATGCCAAAAGTTAGGCCTTAGCAAGTTAACTGGCTCATCACATCTATTACATTGATCTGTTGAAGCAACAGCTATAGTAACGGCCTGAAGAAGGCTGCCTTTATGAAACAGGACTGGAAGCTTCTACAAGGAACACAAAAAATGTTGGTGAGTTATCACTTCCCAATTTACTGTGACTTTTGCTTCAGTATGATCTCATTTAACTGGGAGCATTATGTATAAAACAGAAGCCAATGTCCGTATTTCATTACCAAACAAGTGATACAATGATATAAACGGTTTATTTCCTTCTCCTATAATTTTATTTGCTTTATTCTTCCACTATTCTTCCACTGATAAAAACGTGTTGTCTTGATTACAGATGACTTCGACTGATCATTTTTTAAGACACCTAGAAAGAAACACCATCCTAATGATGCATAGCAAAGCATGTTAACAAGTACCTCTTTAAAAGAACCAGATCTTTGTGATTTTTATTTTACGTTACAGAACACTGGCTTTCAGCACACATAACATATGATTCACATATCAATTAGAAATATGATTATCTGGTGGCATCTTTGCGTGCTCCATGTGTATTCAGAGACTGTTTTCCAGACACATCCACAAGCAAGCAGAAGGCAGAGCCACACAGAGGACATGCCTGTGCATACAACCAGGCTGGAGCTGGCAGGTCCATGTTTCACACTCGTGCCACTGGTTATTGCAAACCACACAAGAATCAGGGTGCCTTCTGTGAGATATTTCCAACCTCCTAGCATATTTCCTAGGAACATGGTACAGCCAAGGTCAGAAGGAACCTTGAAAGATCATCTGGTCCAACCTTGTGCGGGAAAGGGAGGCTTAGATGAGATTATCTAGCACCCTGTCCAGTAGTGTCTTGAAAACCTCCAGTGAAGGGAATTTCACCATGAACCTGGATATGTTGTTCTAGTCAATGATTATTCTCGCTGTAAAAAAATTCTCTCTTGTATCAAGATGAAACCTCTCCTGGCACAACTAGTTCCCACTGCACATTTTCTTCCCTACAGAGACTCCATCCTCTCTGGAGAAGTCCTTCAAGTACTAGAATACTAGTACTAGAGATTTTCTCTTGAGCCTTCTCTTCTCAGGAAGAAAAGAACTAACTGCTTCAGACTTTCCTCACAGGCAAGTTCTCCACTTGACTGAGAGCGCTGTATGTTCCTTGTTTCTGACAGTTCTAACTGATATGAAACCAGAAAGTAAGCACACAGAGCATCTATTCCTGTTTCTCATTTAAATAGCAGAATAGATCTTCTAGAAGAAAACTTTGAAGGTAAGTTCCTCATACACAGGAGCCTTAGTGTACATGTTCTCAGACTACATTAGTCTTTATCCTCATTACGTGATGAAGGTCATAAACAGTTTCCCCTCTTATTTCCAGTCTGCTGCTCCCATGCTTTGTGATACTCCACCCACTTGTGTATCTTGTATAAAACATACAAGGCTGTCAACTTCCTTTCACAATATTGTTTAAAAATCATACCGGCAACAATTTCCTTCACTTGCTCTGATTCATTAGTTAGAAGCTTTAAAATATGAAAGATAATCATATTACTTCTCCAAGAATTAAAATACCAAAAATTTCTCCCACCTCCAAATTTCACTTCCTTCTTTAGAACACAGCCTTAACTCACACAATCCAATGCCATTTTTACTTATCTTAAACATACAGTTCATTTCCATCTATATTCAGGTAAAGAAATACAATTATAAGAATTTGTTATATTATTTACACTTTTAATAGCACATTTTTGGTCAACATACAATTAGAAGATACCTCCTTACGCAATGAATACGATACTCTCCTTTCACAGATAGTTAAGACAAATAAATGATTTCGCTTATCAGGACCACCCAGTGAAGTGACCTGCCCAATTTGCAAGGAATATTTACGAGTCTCCAATCTGCACGCATTAAGAGAGTTCTTGTGCAAAAAGAAGTTTCCTTTTACGTGAACATCACTTTCCATCAGTACTGTTTACCTCCACAATATCTTTATCTTTCCAATCTCTTTAAACAGGGACAACATATATCCTCTCTGTCTTTGTTTCACAAGATTAAACATGCCAAGTTGTTTTATATTCCCTTCTTTGGTAAGCCCTCTCTTATCTTGACCATCTTTGTAGCTTTTCTCTGCAACTAGTTAGATCTCGATTCATTTTTCTTGGAAAGCAGGTACCAACACGGCAGAGCCTTACAGATGAGGTCTGCATAAACTTGTATAGCTTTATTGGATAGATCATGCAGGATATATAAGCTTGCACATTTCTTAATGCATTACCTACAAGACTCACGGTCCTCCTAAAATCAGTTAAAACATGCAAGTTGTAATCTTCTTCACCTCTTCCTCACAAGTCTTTTACAGGATAACAAGATGTTATGAGTTCTCAAATTAATTCATGAACTTGCACTCTAATATTTTAAATATTAGCCACTTTATTTCTCTTATCTTTGGAGTAGTCTAATTTTTCCTATTTGATATTCTCATCCTTCTCTCCATTAACTATGCTGTCTAAACTTGTGTCTTCAGAATCACTGTCACACTCCTAGTTCTCTTATCAACACCGTTAATGAAATTACTAAGCTTCCTCTAAAAATTCAATCTTGGGGAAAAAAAATCTATTAGTGACTTCATTCCAATACTTCCCTTTTGATAGTCTCTACTGTCTCCTAACTACTCCCCTACTCTCCTTACCCACTTTCAGTTCTTTTAATGATTCTTATCATGTCCTGCTTAATTAACGATTTCCCACAAGACGATATATCAAATACATTCAAGATAGAATAGTTCTACCCATTCCCCTTGCCTAAAAATATCACTGAATTTATCAAAAATGATCTTTTGTTAATCTGCGATAATCTACCTTTGATTAAAAAGATGTGACATTTCATTCCATTTACCTCCATGCTCTTTATTATTCTCTCCATCACATTTTATTTTAAAGCCTACTGAGAGCAGACCAAAAGACACTTACACGTCTGGATCTGCTTTTGTACCTTTCTAAAATACCTTTGCTACTTTATAGCTACCTACATTCACACCTTCCTCTAACACGTCTTCTATCAGCAATTTCACGTACCACATCTTTCAGACCTCTCAATTCAAGATCAGCCAGTCTACAGCCGTGTGTCTCACTCTTCTCCATACTACATTTGTTACTATCTTTTTCCCCCTGGCCACTTAGCCAAGCCCAGCTGCTGATAGCTGCAAGAGAGGAAATGTGTTTGTTTGGTTTCAGGACTGAACCTAAAGGTGAGATAGTCTCTCATCTTTGCTTTGCCCTTATTGCAGTGGCTGCATTATTTGTCTTTCCTGGCTCTCCTGGTGGTTTAGATTGCTGGAAAACTCTGGGAGATCTAACATGCCTCAGATTCAGAGGTAAAATAAGGTTCAGATACAACTGTGATCATTTGCGTTTCTGTAATACTCATACAATAGAACTTTTACCAAAGTGAATATAAGTCCTTGCATACAACTGAGTTTGCTAGTTAGCAAAGCAGCTCATGTATTTATTTTGCAAGGCTTTTTTTAGGTTTTTTTTTCTAATATATGCATTTTATCACAAATAATAAAGAACACCACCACTGAAGGAATTAGTAGCTATTTAGAAGATTTTACATACTGTGTGGAAGTCTTCCCAGAAAGTGAAAGAAGCAATAAAAATACATGAGGCATGCTGGGGCTGCTATCTCAGAGTATTTGGCAGAAGACACCCTTGTGCTGTTTTCCAAGACTTTGCAAACCATTAATGCAAGACAGAACTGTAGAAATCATTGAGATTCAAAGTGGAATCTAGCACACACAATACTGCAACCTGCTCTTGGGAAATATTGATGCACAAGCCAAAGGAGTTACATGAGAAGAATGGATTGGGCAACAACTCAGCCATGCTGAGAAACAGAAATCTTTCTATATCACCATCACAGTGATTTGTCCTCATGAGATATTTTCACTGTATCTGCACTGGAACAAGCAGCAGGCTCCTCCCATGTCCCTCCCAGCTGGGACGTGATTTTGTAGGGCGCATGTGTTCCACAGCGTTCTCCATACTACTGTCACCAGGAACCTGCTCTGGCCTCACGCTTGGAAGGCAATTCACAAGACAGTTCATCCACAAATTCCTGCCACACACTTATCCAGGCTAATTCCACTCCTTTGAATTCCTGCAGGTTGCCTATGAATAGCACACACCCAGACACTTTCCAACACCCAGGCTGATGACTCACAACCAGTTCTAAAGGTGGAGTCAAGATCTTTAATCACAGTGGGTTCCCACAAATTGAAATGACTTAACTTCCTATTTACAGGACAATATTTAACAGTGACAAAATAGAGTCAGACTTGGCAGAAACATATTTGTGTGCTTAATCTAAAAGGGAACCTCTTTTGTTGTAGGCATTCCAGTTGCAGATACCATCCAACATGTTCCACCACTATTTTCTAGCATCAATCTTCAATCACTTAAAGTGAGACATTTTCATCAACTTAAAAAAGAAATTGCATATACTGAAAAAACAACACAAGGTAAAGTCTTTTGAAAGAAGAAATCACTTAGCCTTTTTCTAAATTGAGTTAGTGGAAAATAATGCTGGTTCACTACCTCTTTAAAAACTCCTACAACTGTCAGAGTAATTTTAAGGAAGCTGGACAAAGGGTAGCCAGGATAATGTATCTGTGCCTTTGTCTGTATTCATGAAAACGTGTCCAAATTCTAAGCTGTACCATTCTGTATATGTTGGATAAATTTTCATTAGGATATACAGATATTAGGGCTAAGTCTCAGGTCTGTTAACCTGTCCAGGTAGACTGTTTATATTTTGCATCAGACTTACTGCTGTCTCTTCAGAAAAAAACAGAGCTCTACACTCTAGGACAGGTGTGACAAAGAGCTCTGCAGCAGCTGTCTCAGGTTTGGGTGTTTGTGCACGCTCTGGCCATGGTACCCAGACGTTTCCAACAATCTTTAAGTGATCACCTCCCAAGTAGTGCTGCAACTGCTTTCCAATGTTAGAGAGAGGCGACTGAGACCCAAAATGCAGGCTTCCCAGGTTCTAGGTTTTTCTTCTAAACACAAGAGCAGCTTTTCTCCAAGATAAACACAGCAGGTGCAGCTTTTATCTTCCTTTGTCCCCTGTATTTGTTGAATAAGTATTTTGGGGCTGTACAACCAATACCCAGTCCACAACATAGCTAATCACAGCTAATTAAGACTGTGTCAGTCAGGAAAGAAGGAAAAAAAAATTTTAAAAGTAATACCAAAATTATCACATCCTTTAAACCCCTCCTGATCTTCACAGCAGTGACATTTTGATAATGATGATGACTCTGCCTTCACAAAGAAAGAGCTCATTATTTTTGAGATACATATTTCTACAACAATTTCTGAAAGGAAATGAACCTTACAAGCAACTATAATTGGAATGCTATCCTCTGCTGTCTTAATACTCATCAACAAAATGTAACAAAGGTAACAGAAAAATCTCTCCACTGAAACACACAAGACGGCAACTGACATTTGCTTGATATATACCCTCAAGAGAGGTCTGTGAAACATAACAAAAAGTCAAATATTCAGTTACTTTACCAGAGATCACGAATTGCCACCCCCTAAAGTACAACCACCCACTTGGTCATCTTTCTAAAAAGGTGATAGAGCTCACCTTCCCCAATGCATAAACGTCCAAAAAAGAAACAAAATTTTAAGCTTTTGGCCTGACAGCATGCTCATGATTGTAACTAGGTATCAAGACCAGCAGTGATAGGTTTTCGCACATCTGTTTCTTTTCATTCACCCCTTTCCTCAGCTTCAGTTGACTTTATGTGGTCCTTGTCTTGATCTGCAAGCGTTTAGAGAACTGAAGCAATTCATGCAGCAGTATGAGGACAGTATGAACCAGTCTGAAGCATGACCCAGACTGAAAGGAGTCTGGTTTTCATTGGACTTGGCAGTTTTCTCAATACCACAGAAATCCATATTCTTCATCTTCCAATAATCAATATATTGCACACTCAGCAGCTGAGACAGCAGCAGCTGCCTACACAAAGTGATACACTTTCCTTCAAGAAGTTGTGAGGTCCAGGTATAAACACCATACTGTTACGACTGTGTCATAGCATGACCAAGATGTGCACTAATAGTGGCTTTTGAGAAAATGAAAATCAAATGCTTCTCTGGGTGTAAGGGGGTGCCAGGGCCAGTAGGAACATCCAAACCTATAAACAACCTGAGAAAGAAGGGGCTCTGAATAGCCCCACTGTTGGATGAAGCAGGTATTAGCCAGATTTTGTGGTACAGGGAAACTTACCCTGTCTAACAGAAGACTCTTTGGATCTTTACAGATCAAACCATATCAGAAGATCAAAAAGCAACAGAAACTCAGCACATTAAGGATACAAGTCTGCTCCCTAAACACACACAGATTACTTGGGCAATATAATTCCACCGACCCAACCGGCTCTGCATACGAGTTTTATCTTGCATGCAACAGAGTCAACATGTACTGTAACTGCTTGGCTGGGATTTCTGGGTTATTGTACATCTGAAAATTCTGGACAAATTACAAAAGCTGACAGAAAAATGCAAGAGGGGAGCAAACAACCCATAATGGCAACGTGTCACAACGTGCAGCAGCTCTGATAGGGGTACTTTCACTTTGGCTTTTTTAACAACAGCTGAGCCACCACGAGATTAGGTCACTGCCCATATTCATCCTTGGTATTTTCTTTCCTAGTTAACTGTTTAAGCGGCTTTGTCAGGCTAGCTCTGTAAACCAGATTTATCTATTATTTATGAGACTTCCTTCTGAAGTACAGACATTCACGAGCATGCTAGCAGAAGAAGATCTAGGAAAGCTTACTAGATCTACTAAAATTACATACTATTAATAGTATTGTACAATAACATAACTTTTTATATATAGCCCCAAGGCTAAACATATCAAAATGAAGCACAGCTGTTTCAGTGGAACACAGCAGCTCTATTCACTCATCCCAGCACTGATTTCACACAAAGGACCACCCTGACGTGACAGCCTGAGACATTTACCACCAAAACACTGATGGGGTAGGTGCTCCAGCCAAAAGCAGAAGCAGGAGCAGGAGCCAGCCCACCGAAAGAGTGGGTCAAGACTCCCTTGAAGAGGGAGCGGTTAAGGTATACGTTCATTCCCAAGTCTTATCCCTTTATTACTACGTGTTTACGTCAACTGCTCCGTTACCCTCCACTCCACAGCCACCCTCCTACACGCAGCTTTTCCCCTGAGAAAGCGCCGCTGCAGAGCACAAGCGCTGCCCTCGCCCCAAGACCCCATACAATACCTCCTGCCCTGGAGAAATATACACAGGGGAAAGGCATATATATATATAT
>VZRQ01005882.1:117324-211320 GCA_013397975.1 Machaerirhynchus nigripectus
CCCCGACCTGAGCCAGGAACCGCCGCCGAGCCCCGCGTAGCCCCGGCCCCGGCCCTCGGCTGCCTGGTGCCGGACCCTCGCGTAGCCCCGGCCCCCTCTCCTCCCTGCGGTGAAAGAGGAGGCATGTCCGCTGCCGCCTCCGCTGAAATGATTGAAACCCCCCCGGTCCTCAACTTCGAAGAAATCGACTACAAAGAGATCGAGGTGGAAGAGGTGAGTGAGGGTCCCGCCGTCCCCCGCACCCCCTTGCTCCCCGGGCGCGGCCAGCCTAGCCCCCGTCGCGCAGACCCCGGGCGCCCCCGGGGTTCCCCTCCCCAGCGCCGTTCCGCCCCTGCGGAAGTGGCCGTGGACGCTTCCCGGGTGCGCCGAGATGCCGGGACCCCCCCGCAGTGTACCTGGCCGGGGTTTCTGAGCTCCCGTGGATGCTGCAGCGGCTGGCACCAGCGAACAAAGGCGGTCTGGCTGGGAGCGGAGGTGCCAGCTTATTTTGCCGGCCCTGCTGCTGGCTGCCTTACTGTGGAGTTTTATTTAAACGGGATAGATTTATTCGGGACGTTAAAGTTTCGCCGCCCAATTTGCCACCCACTTTAGTATGGGTGGCAAACATAGTTGTCAAGCGTTGTCGCAAGAGGGAACTGTTAATTCTGATGTTTCTTTCAGATCTGTAGTTCTCTATGCCCCTGCTTTCACCTTCTGCCGCCAAACTGAGCCATTGCATATATAATGATCATACCACTCTTAATGATTTGCTAAATTTACAGCTCTATGAGCTGTAAGGATAAACAGATTTTTCCCCCCTAACATAGGTTAGTGATGTTGCACTCATGGATGTGTAACATTTCATTTTGTGACCTGTGCATGTTACCCAAGAAGTGACATTCAGTTATTGTATAACAAAGTTGGAAGGAAGTTCTTCTATGAAAATCGCATAGTAAAATTATTTCAGGTGTACCTTTCATTTGTCTGGGGTTCCTCTGAAAGTAGGGTGGGTGTGATCTAGGATAGCTTGAGTGCTTTAATAATGGACTCCGTAGTATCTATGTACTGCGGTGTTGTTTAATTCTCAGAATCGCACAAAAATATTGCTGCTGTTGAGTTTTTTTCCTTCCTCCCCTACTAAGTTCTCTACAGGAATGAAGTTGCTTCATGTAGATCCATAATGAATTTGATGAGGCAAACTTGTAGAGTCTGGACCAAACACACATCCAAGACTCCTGAAACAGTCTCTATGCTTTTATTTGTAGATTAACATCTTTCTCTTTTAGTAATAATAACCCTCTTTTTCTTAAATAGTTTGTGTGAAAGTGGAGTTAGTTTTGTGTAGAAGCTTTTATAGGTAGGACAACCTGTGTCTCAGGTTTTTAGAGTAGTTTGCTAATCCTGGTTTGTTCATAATTATCCCACTGGGCTTTGGTCTCCTGGGGAGAGTTCACAGATCTTAAAATCTACAGTGTTTCCATGGAGCACCGGGGCACTTTCTGCTCTATTCAGGTAGTATTGTGGTAACTTTGGTTTTCACCATAGCAGGCACTGGAAATTTTCAGAAGACAGTACCTTTCAAGAGATTGCCTTTATCTCTCTCTGTGTATTTGGCAATCATGAAGATTTTTGTTTGTGTAAGTCTAGTTGTTCCGTTTCCTTTATGCATTTAACTGTTCTGAAGTGAAGGTATTTTTGTTGTTTTTGTAACACTTACTAATAGCCAGGGATCAAATCACGTGTTTTGGAAGAAATGGTGTTTCTCACCCAACGAAGAAAGTTCAAGTGGGTAAGAACTGATCTGTCGTGTAAAGGTGCCCAGTGATGTCTCATAGAAGTGAGTAGCACATCTGCTGTGTTAGACATAGCCCTTTGAATTAATGAAGTGCTATACAATTCCTTAATCCTCACAACACCCTTAGGGAGGTTGTTAGCAAGGATTATACTGCTGGTTTATGTATGGGAAGTGTGGAGCTGCATAGTGTGTAACTGGTGTAACTGGAGTTTAGCATTCTAAGGTTTAGTGCTCGGAGCTGGTCTGTGTCCCATACATGCGCGTGGCGCTCACAGAAACAGAACTATCGGCACAAAAATGTATCTAGAGATGATGCCTAAATAAAATTTTGTTTAATGCAGTTGTTGCGTTATTCTCAATGCAGTATCTTTGTTAGAGATAACAAAACTTGTGTGATAAAAGCAGGAGAACTCTCCATGAAAAAATCTGGTGACAGCTGGCGTAGCATTTTGAGTGTACCTGTTCTACCAGAGGTTCAAAGGCAATGGGGATGCCGTAGTGCTGAACACAGTCTAAATGTCATTGCACAGAGGAAGAAAAAAGACCTACTTTACAATTAAACAGATGGATTGGAGATAATACTTAGACGTTGCTTTTCTCAGCTGTGGATGTTGACCTCTTACTCATGATGCAGTTTCAGCACAGATAGTCAACTTTGTAGTCATAACAAAACACACATCCTTACTGACAATCTTCTGTGCTCTCACTTTGGGCTCAGAAGTTTTCAAGGATTTTAAGTGGCTGTGATATCTCAAAATGGTCATATTTATGCTTGGTAAACTTCAAATGTTTCCAAATGGAGTGTTAAGAGATCTACACTGGAAACTCAAATGCTTTTATAATCATAGCTTTGCTGTTGTATTATCAAGGCTGTCTTGTCAGCAGATAGCAGTCCCACTCTGCCACTGGTTTATTAATAGATATTGAAGTTCTGGAATACTTGCAGGCCCAGAGACCTTGCTAATAAATGTGAGATCTATAAGTGCACTTTCAGTTAGGTTTGTCTGAACGCTACTGGATAAAAACAAGAATATACCACATTTTGCTTCAGCTACCATGCACATGACTAACTGTACTGTAGTGTTACTTCCCACCAGCCAAACATGTCTCCAGCTTCAGGCTGTATTTTTGTTTTTTCAAGTGCTTAAAATGAAATAAAGTATAGAGACAATTATTATGAAAGAGTTGGAGTCAAATCAAAATTGATGTGACCCAGCAGGAGCATCTTCAAAACTAGAAGGGGAAAAACAACGTAAAACCTGTGTTCAACAGAAATGTTCTCTATTTTGCTATGCAAGTTTTCAGTTGTGAAAATGGCTTTTTAAAAAGTTTTTAGGTATTAGATAGACATGTCATTAGAAGCTAAACAAATAAAACTTAATATAACTGAAACCAAGTTAACAATAAAAAGCCTAATAGCCTTATTTTAAAATCTCATGTTTAAATCTAGCCTAAACACTCTGGTCATTTCTTCCCAGAGGAGCTTCCACATCTAAGCAACTAACAGACTCTGGTTTTTAATTGTTCTGGCAGCCTACTCCCTGCCAGTCTTTCCTGAAATTCCACAGACTTTCCTCCATCATGTAACTGGGTAACAGTCCCATATATGACCAAAACGTAGACATCTTCATCTCATGATGTGCGTATCCTTGGATTGCACAGCCAAAGGTACATGTCTGGTCATGTATACTGTGGCCCTGCCTGGTCACTGCCTGATATAGCCAGGTTAAAAAACTAACACAATATTTGCATAGTTGCAAGTTACTTTTGGATGGTCTGAAAGTGTAAAGTATATTGCAGTTTACAGTGAAGTTTATTTTCAACAATCTATTAGAGCAACTGTAGTTAATTCTAAGACAATTAGGGTAATGTTGTCTTTGAGATGAAGAGGTAAGCTTTATAAATATATATTTTAGAAAATTTACTTAAGTTCCCAGCAACTGAAGAGATGCAATTTGTGGTATGTCCACCTATCTTAGTTATTTTTGAAACAGTTGAATAATTTCATTAACTGAGTAGTGTGCTGAGAACTGCATGTGTTCCTTCCAGTTCTGGAGCAAAGCAGTTCAGAGGCAAGAGAATGAGCAATACAGCAAGGCAACTGGGTTTTGCTCCCCTTTATATAGTTAACTTTTAAAAAGGTAATATGATGCAGTGACTGATTATGTCCATTACAAGCAGATTTGTGTAAGCTGCTGTTGAGCATGAAGCTGTTACTACCTCCAGTGTTTCTGTGTCCTGGGGGATCATCTCCAGTTGTAGAACACCAATCGGAAAAATTGGAAGAAGTTTGAACAAAAACCAGGTGTGATTTGAGATCTGAACAGCATTTTGGGCTATCTGGCATGAGTACGGAAGGATTGGTTCTCAAGAATCAAGGGTGGTAGTTAGAAATCCATTTGAAGTGAGTCGAATTTCACAGTCTTTTTCAGTAAGACTTCAAGGTGCAAAGCTGGGTATTCAAAAACAAAGGCAAAAAATAAGTATATGGTGAAAACATATGCCAGTATTTTCTCTGATTTTGCTCTTAATAATTTCTGAATTAATTCAAATAACTACTTAAATTTAGTTTAGTTACACCTATGGAAGATTCTCTTAATTTATCTACATCAGAAAATAGCTGAGGTGTTAGCTGGGGTGTGGATTTATAGCAGAAGTTATGCAACGCCAATTCCGTGTGGATGAAATTTACTGTGCAGTGAGTTAGAAGATGGCTAATAAGCTAGTTAAACTGTTAATATGACACTTTACACTCATTTCTACACATGCAGATATATTCAGTGCATCAGTTTGTGTCCTGTAAAATAGACTCATACTTCAGTCTCATAAAGAACACATGGGAGAGAAACCTCACAGACCTTCCTGTTCCTTTGATGAAAGCAAGATCCGTATTTATGAGATAATAGAGTTCTATGTCTAACGCCTTTCCCTAAGAAAAAAACTAAAACAACAGGGCCAATTTCACGAGTCCCTTATTTGTTCCACCCAGTGAACTGTAGCAGTATTTTATTGGCTGCAGAGTGTTTGTTTGTTTTTTGGTTTGTTTTTTTTCCTAAGACCAGTAATTTTAGACATTGCCAGCCCAGAAAACCCAACCCCTGTTGGCGTCCTGCACCCTTAGTGCCTCATTAACCAACATTTTGTTTGTAAAACAATAATGCACTCTCTGGGCTGCTCTAACAGAACAAATTGATTCATACTAGAGCATCAGACAGTTGTTTTGTTGATGTTTTTTAATTACTGGTATTTAAAATGAGTTCAGTTCTCAAGACAGATGTATAAAACCTTATCAGTGTGTAAAAGCTTTCCAATATGTAATAAGCCAGAATGAAAGTACAACTTGATAAACTGTTATCTTTGAGATGCATGCATTTCTTGGGATGGCATGAGCTACCAAAATGCAGAGAGGGTTGGTTGTATGTTCAGAGCAAAGGAAGAATTTCTGGAAACATAACTTTCAAGACCAGGCTTGGTGGGGCTCTGGTCTAGTGGAAGGTGTCCCTGCCCATGGCAGGGGGGTTGGAACTAGATAATCTTTAAGGTACCTTGCAACCCAAATCATTCTATGATTCTGTAATTTCAGGAACATAAAAGATGATATTTTGATTATTCATAAACATGTTCTAAAGAAGCTGAAAAGAGAATTAGTTCTTAGAACTAAATTCAGATAGACAAGTCACTGAATGAAAACTGCACAGTGTTATACAGCTCAGATGGGGACCAACTGTATGAGTTTGTGTCAAGGAGAATTTGCCTATATTTATTAAGAATCTAAGTTGATTTTAATAAGCAGTTTCTTTTAGGAAGAAATATTTTTTCCTATGGTGTTTTCCATAACTTCTAAATTGAAACTTAGAATCAAATCTAAACTAAATTACTTAGTTTACTTAAAATTAGTAGGATTGCTTACAGGGGTTTTGGCGGGGTGGGGGAGTGGAGAGGATTTAGAGGTTTCTTCATTGCTGTATGAATCCCAGAAAGGAAAAGCAACATTTAGAGCTGGGCTGACACTAGTACAAATAAACTTAACCAGTCAAAGAACATAGCTGTAAGAATTGGCAGATAGATCCAAACTCCTTCCTCAAAGTGCTGCCAGGGTATTGGCCACAGTTATCTGTGGCACAGGGCCGATTTGCTTCAACCTACTTAATAAAGCATAGCACACACAAAGGGCCCAAAGCTGGAATTTGAGGCTATTTGAATGAATGATAGAAAGTGTAGGCATATATTTTTATCATGGCTTGTTTTGGCACTTTTTTTTTTTTTTATGCTCTATATGTCATATGGGCAGATACGTGAAAAACTGAACATATTAATATACTTTATTGGTACTACTGGAGCTCTGGTAGACAGAGAGAGTAGAAGCAATTGAATTTTAAAATGTGATTCTTTTTTGTGTTTTTACAAAGCATTATAGAACTTTTCTCTTTTTTTCACTCTGTCTTGTGCAGTGGAGCTTGAGAGATCCAGAAGTTCAGTTTGCATACATACCATCTCATTTGCAAATATACCAGTAAACAAAGCGACTTAGATATTAAAGATAACTTAAAGCCTGCCGTCGCTTTGGAAGCACGGGTTTTGTTGGGTTTCTGTTGTTGGATTTTTGTAACTGCTGGTCTTGTTTCCCAAAATCATAAAGAAGTAGGTCAAGCAGTAGATACTGCAAATTATGAAGTCAGTTCTCTAAAGAATACTACATCTGCTAACCAGGGAGCTATTACATTTTATTGCTGTCTTATATATCCAGCAAGTTTTTTTTAGAAAGAAAAGCACTAGGTATCCAGCATGCAGAACTACCCTACATGGAAACTTTATGGATAGAGAGAAAAACTTCGCATTTTTTTGTTTTTGAGTTAATAGAAAACCTGTGCAGTTAGTGCAAAATTGAAATTAATTCTTCCAAAGTTTTGACATTAGTTAAGGGATTATGGTGCATCTGAATAAACAGATGCATTTTTCTTGTTTTACTGGGGGAGGGGAAATTATTGGTCACATCCCTTAGGACAAAATACATCCTTAAGGTCTTAACATATCTGCAGTCTCTATTTCCTGCATGATTTCTGGTCTACATAACTTACCAGTCAGTATAGTCTACATACTTACAAGTCAGTATCATGTATCTTTGTTTATGTACAGCATTTGATACTATTTGTACACAGAGACAGAGATAATGCTTGTTCCAGGGCTGTTGTATGGTTCATATTCTTTAAATAAGACTCTAAATACATTATCTGGAAAACATGCAAGTGGCACTGTCCTTCACCGTGTCACTTTGTCACACAGTAAAATGTAACTTTTTACTGGTATGAATTTTATAGGTAGAAGAATAAATTTTAATACACTTTCTAGTCTTTGAATCTCTTTAAGTATTACTCCCAGTTTAAAATGGTTTTGTGTCATGTACTGAGTGGTTTTTGACAAACTTCATTCTCTTCTGTGAGAAACGTAGAAGCACACTTGTTCTTATTCTATTTCTAAATGTCTCGTCTGCTATATTTTCTGTCTCGTCTCTATATTTTCCTTTTTTCTCCTAGAAGATATTTAGAGGAACAAAATCTTTTACCAAAAGAATGTGTTTATTTTTAGATCATTTTCCAAACATACACAGTGCTACAGATCAACTGCTGTTTATTGATTTGTTGTGTCAATAATTCCATTAACTGTGCCTCATATAATTCTGAATATGCACTATTGCCCAAACATATGGTGTGGCACCAACAGCAGGGGACAAGAAGGAATGAGCATGAAGAAACTAAAGTTCAGGCAGTGCCTCCCTCCTGTGCTATTAAGTTACTTAGTTCCAGCCTGCAGTGCTGAAGGAAACTCCATAGTGTTTAAATTGTTCTGACAAAATCTAAGACTTACGCCTTTAAAGAAGTTTAGGTGAAGAAAATTATATGTAAATGGACTCCACCACAAGCTGCATTCTGTTGATTGTAAAGGGGTTTTTGCTATGAGTAAGGTACTTTTCCAGATTAGGTAGGAAAAACATACTGAGTTTTCACATACGGTAAACTTCAATTTGTATCGGATCCATCAGTATTTCTGATGGTTGCTCCTTTCATGTGCTGTCCAAAAGCCTGAGCGTCTTTAATGGAGGATCTGCTCTTCTGTTTTCCCTGTATCCTAGGTAAATATTCACTGCATTCATGTCCCTTCTCAAGTTCAACCCTCTGCCTAAGCAGGCACCAAGTCATGGATAAATTGTTATGAAACCTTGACTGCAGAATCATTTATCAAAGTATTTTCACCAACAATAAGATTTACATACCTGATGGTCTCACAGCTTTTTTTATGTAATTAGGTTTAGATTGCCTGGTAAGCTCTTCCTGTTGGTGCTTGCCACTGATTTTTTTTTATTATTATTTTTTTCCAGTCATCAGTGGGACTTCTTAATGTGCATCTGATTATTAGAATTTATTCTACTTTTCAACTAAAACCCAAATACTATGTCATTCATGGCACAATGTAAAACATCACATTGGGCAGTATACCTCTGTTAGTTCCTTCATTTAATAGAAAGATTGTGAAAAAATACAACAACATTGAAAAATAATGATTTCTTTAGCATCGAAACTGGAAATATATGTACCAGGTCTCAGGATGAAACTTGCAAATAGTCGTGGATTTATCTGCAGGGGATCAGTATGCATTTATATTGACTTATGAGCTGAATTTGACCATGTGGAGTCAAATGCAAGAGATGAGTGGGCTTTCTTTTTTTGTTATACATGTGAAAAATAAATACATTTACTATATAAAAATACATGTAGTATATATTTCATAATCATAATATTAAAACCATATACGTGATAATACATATAGTGGATTTGTACATATGGACATAGAGAAGTCTTCTCAGCAAGGAAAGATATGACTAGCCAGAAAAAAAGTAAGTCCGACCCATCACAAACTGTTGTAAGCGATTCAGGCTAAATAAAAAAAAAGTCAAATTACTTCATTAAATTTTGACACCAATCTTTTAACTGACTTGTAGGCACTGTTTTCAAATAGCTCTTTTTGTTTCTGTCACTGGGTTAAATGTAACAGAGTTGTAGTCAAAAACTGTGAAAGAGTATGAGACAAGGTATATTAAGAAAAGGAACCTCCTAAAAGGTGTCTCACAGAGGCTTGCACCATAAGGCTGATTGTATCCACCCAGAAGAATTTATTATACACCCACCTACTTTTCCCTAGGTGAAAGGGAGAGTTCTTCCCACTCACTGGGGTAACCCTGTTTGGGTTCCTTCACAGTGTAGGGGAGCAGCAGATCTGGAACTGTATTGCTGCTGCCAGTGCACTTCATCCTGCACAAGCTGCTCCGTGGCATCCTTCTCTCGTTAACTGTCTTTAGTATTTCCCCGGTGCTTGCACAGTGGATTTTTATGAGCTCACTAAATATCATTTCTGCGAAATGCAGATTTACGGCACACACCAACTGATGAGATTTTTCTTATTCTGTAGTTCTGGTCATGTGCTGTGCAAGGTGGGTAGAAGCTTCGTAATGGACAACTCTTGTGGCAGTAGAAGGTGGAGGGCCTGCCAACCACAAGAAAATGGGCAGTTTTCTTCAAAACGTGGTCTGAGAGAGAAAAGGAAATAACAAGGAAGACTTGTTTGGGACTTCTATGTCTTCCAGTGACTCATTGTTTCCAATTTGTTTATATGTACTATTCTTGTAGGCTGCTCAGCTATCATTCATGGCTTGGTGTTTCCAACCTCACTTGTGGAATGCAAGAAAATAGTTAGCGTGTGTTACGTCAGGACAAGAGTCAAGGCCCTGTGCTTTGGCTGAGGGAGGAGGTTACAATCAACCGGTCCTGTTCTTTAACAGAGCAGAATGGGGCATGTTCTGTGCATCTCCTGTGGGTATCTTATGGCAGACTCTGAGCACACTGAACATCTCATCCCAATTTCATCACGGTCCTGTGCAGTTGTTTGTGTATGCATTTAAATTCCAGAAGTTTTAATTCCCGTTCTTAGCAAGAATAAACAAATACAGCAGATAGATATAATTTCACAGGTGAAAACTAAAAAAAAAAATTGCTCTCATTCCTCTAATTTTCTTCTGAGCAAATCTTGTTCTAAATAATAGAGATTATACTTTTATGAAATACTGTTACTGCACATTAGTAATAAAATATTTTGTATGTGTGTTTTCCAGTTCTTCTGTAAATGATGTCTTGAGTAAACTTACCGAAGACCAGTTATGCTTTGATGGCATAGTATTCAATTCCTGCTGCAAAACTCAAACCTGTGTATCTTCAGTTTTCTAAATTAACTTTCTTTTCTGTTTGTGAAGTCCTGCACAGCAAATAAAATCATTTCAAGTTTTAACTCTAGTGTTTTATATTTTGTTTTAGGTTGTTGGAAGAGGAGCCTTTGGTGTGGTCTGCAAGGCAAAATGGCGAGCTAAAGATGTAGCCATTAAACAGATAGAAAGTGAATCTGAAAGAAAAGCCTTCATTGTAGAGGTACAGTAAATGTGATGGAAAATATGGGATTTGGTAGAGTTTGTTTCCTGAAATTCATGGGTGCATTTAGTGTACTAAAAGCTTTGTCTTTATCACAAGATAAATGCCACCTGTGGTACCCAGTTCAGGCCTGGACCCTTGTCTTGCAGAACAGGAGAGCACATTGCAGCTCTTTAGGTTGCTTCTCATAAAAACGGAAAGGCAAGAGTGTGGGAGAGAGGAGGGCACATGATTGGGGAAATAACAGTTCTTAGATTCTGTCCCAGTCTGAAGTCAGGGTGCAGCTGGAATACCCACCAAAGCCTTGGAGCTGATTAACACTTCCAGAGGCTACAGCATAGGTTCTCCAGTACAATCAGGTTGATATTTGAAACTGTTTCTGAGTTTTTTCAGCAGTTCTAATAATTTGATTAGTTTTTTTCTTATGTATAAGTACACTGCTACCTTAAAGGCAATCACTGTTTTCATTCAGTGTCTCAGTGTCTACTTCTTCAAAAATATCTTGAGTAGTTCAGATATACTGATAAACTTCCCAAGATACGTAGTATTTTCTAGAATCAAGAGTTTAATGTAAATAAGATATATTGTGACATGCTGCTTAGTATTTATTCAGTTATAATTTAGGGTGTTCAAGATATACAGGGTATGTTAAAAATAAAACTCTTAAATTTAGAAGAAATTCTAGTAAAATGTAACACACTAAAGGGCTGGAAAAAGTATGTTTGTAATAGGCCTCTCTGTGAATATTTATATGTTGTTCATTACCATGGAAAGTTTTCTAAGTTAATTATCTGAGTCTAGTTTAACACTGAGTAGATCTGATCAGTCTCTTGGGATTTTTGTGTTCAAAAGAGATCTGAGTAGATAATCCCAGAAATGATTCAGTAATTACTGCTATTCAGGAAATCCTGCACAGTGTAAGCATCAGTTGAAATATTTCATTCTGATTTTTTAGATCTTCTGAAGTGTATAGAAAAAATAACATTTGCTCTGTAGACAGAATAAACTACTTCAGAAATCTGGGTAAAGGGAAAAAGATTCCTTTTTGCTTGCTTCTACTATGTACTGGTAAAAAAAAACCAATGCAAAATGGTACAGTTGTCAGTATAAACAGTAATAGTGTCTTGGAACTATGTCATTTTTAATATTAAATTATTTTATAGGGTTGGAGGCTTGGGGATTTTAGAACATTTATCTTCTATATTGTGAAAACAACCAGTATGACTCTGATTTTTTTTTTATTTAATCAGACAATTTTTATATAGTCCAAAACTGAAGGCTCCAGGAAGAGCACCAAGTCTATAGAGGCCATAGTTGCACAGTGCTTGTAACTTGAGTGACTTTACTACAACCTGAAAATAATACTTTCTTTAAATATAATTTCGTCAAACTTTTTTTAAAAACACAGTTCCAGTTTGACACAAACCTGATTACAGTAATTAAAATGCAAAGAGGGACATCAGTCTTGTAATTCCTATCTGTTTGTAATTCACCATCTGGGGCTATGCAGACATAGAAAACTGGACTTGCTGTTGTGGTGTATTATTTATAGCTATGAAAATAAAGCATGATTTTTGTCCCATGGTTTGAAACTGTGTGATTTGTATTGCAGCTTCGACAACTGTCACGAGTAAACCATCCCAATATTGTCAAGTTATACGGAGCCTGTCTAAACCCAGTAAGTTACAGATTATGTCAATATGACAAAAGGTGACTAGCATAATGTATGCAAGCATCAATGCACAGAACATGTATTTTATATTAAAAATGTATATTTTATACACTTGTAATGTTTTAGCCATAATAAGGGAATATACAGATATGTAGGTTGGTTGATATTTTCAGGTGTTTGTTTTTCCTTTCCTCTGCTATGAAAAATAATTTTTTTCAAAAACACCCCAAATCTATTTCTAAACACCAGTTATACTTCAGTTTGTCAAAATGCATTTAGTGTATTACATATATAGTTACATTCATATCTACAATCCTATTCATTGCAGATCAGCAATACAAAAAGTAAATGCATTAGCAACACATGATTATAGCTTGTAAATCAGCTCCTATTTTCATTCATGCAATTTTCACTATTTGCTTGCTTTCTGCCACAGCTGCAAACAGTCCCACAAATTCTCTAAGCAGAAAAGAGAGTACTGTGACAGGACAGATGTATCTTTAGCTAGTTCTTGTATGGGCTCTTTATTGCTTAAAATAATGCTGCATCCCTTTTTTTCTTAGTACTACTGAAATTCTTTTGACATAGTATTTAACGAATCTTTTTGTAAGCCGCTAAAGGAAAAAAGTAAAGGTCAGTGAACTGCAGTTTGAAGACAGTGTTTGCTTTTTAAGTCTGAGGAGGTCACTCTTTTATTTTCTAACTTACAGTGAGAACTAAGTGTAAAACTAATTTCTCTTACATGTAAATACATACATTACAAACTGACTGATACATCTTCCATTAGCTTAGGTATGGAGGCTTTGCAGTTGCTCTCAAAGAACTTCCCTTTCAGTTTACAAAAGCTGTATTCTGCCTCTGCATTGAAAATATGCCTGTATTTTGTCCCCTTCCCCCCAAAGGTGTGTCTTGTTATGGAGTATGCTGAAGGAGGTTCTCTGTACAATGGTGAGTATCATTTCAACTTCCTGGAGTTAACGTGCTAGTATTAGGGCCAGCATAATCTAAACTACAAGTTGTGTCATAAATATGTCTCCATTCTTGGAGCTATCAGAAGCCACCTAAACACAGTCCAGGGCAACCAGCTGGAGGTGGCCTGCTTGACCTGCTTGGTGGACTTCCAGAGGTCTCTTCCAATGATTATGTGGTTCTTTGAAATTCTTAAAATAATTTTAAGGATAAAGGAGTGTGCTTTTTAAAATATCTTTTCAGTCTGTTGGTTTGTTCTTGATACCTGTTTCTTATATTTTATACAAGTAATTTAAGGTTTTCCAGTGGAACATCTGAAAATAATCTTCCTTAATTTGAAAATTCCCTGAGCATTTTTTTAACACAGACTTTACCAGGGGTAGCTGAAAACAAGCAACACCTTTCATATTGAATTTTAACATGAAAGATTATGGAAAGTATACTAAAACATGGGAATTATTTTGACATTTCTGTTATTTTAACAGTCTGCAGAAGGATATTTTTAGTTGCAGTAATGAGATGTTGGTGATTACTTAGATTCCATAGAGCTTTCTGACTGGTATTTTGTTAACTCCGTTGTATCTCTTGTAATATGCAATAAAGTTCTTTTTAGTTTGTGCCTTTATTTTGCAGTGCTGCATGGTGCTGAACCTCTGCCTCATTATACTGCTGCACATGCCATGAGTTGGTGTTTACAGTGTTCCCAAGGAGTGGCATATCTCCACAGTATGAAGCCAAAGGCTCTAATTCACAGAGACCTGAAACCACCAAAGTAGGTTTATGGTTAATTTTTCGTATTTTCTTACAATTAGTATTTAAGATCATTTAGAGTAATTTTACTGCATCTAAAAGAAATACCTTTAACGGGTACTAACTTTTGGATGTATGGTATTCCAAATGAAAGCTGTGCATTTAAAACTTCAGTTACAGAATGACAGTATATGATAGAGAAAAAGAACTGTATTCAGTTACTTTCTGTTAAACTGGAAAAATATCCTGCTCCTGCCATCATGGAAGAGGATTTTATTAGGAATAGGGCTTCTAATCAGAGGCATTTAAAATCTTCCAGTTTTGGAATGGTTGTGGTGTTCAGTGAGAGAACAGTGGGGGGTTGATTGGTTCTATTGTCATATTTAATCTGTTGCATTAGAGCTCTTTCACCATATGGCCATCCTCCTTTATCCCCTCCTTCTGCCAGTTCCACCACCTGTGCCAGAAGCTCCCATCACTTTCCACTGAAACAAAATTTATTAGTTTTCTACCCAGTCAGTTTGTTATCCAACTCATTTTACAGCTTCAGATCTGGCTCCACAGATTAGATAGAAACAGATATTTGAGGATCAGCAGAATCATCCCTTTTTGGTGGTAACCTGCAGTTATTACCAGGTAAAATTAAAACATGAAGCCATATTTTAAATCTCTAGTTCTTTCTTGTATTCCCCAGTTTTGATTTAGAGAGTTGTTCACATGTAACTTCAAGTGCTTCCATTTAAATAAATAGCTACGTTGACTGACATTAGCGGGAGTCTTGATTGTTCTTCTTTTGGTAAAATTGTTACAGCACTTGTTGGTGTTCAGCCCCTGGCACCTGAAAGATTAATTTTGTCAATATATTCTTAGTGGTTTACTATGGCTAGAGATGTTTATTTAAAATCTAGCATGTAGAAATATTAATAAATTACAACATATATTGGATTACTTTAAAATATATGTAATATGTTCACATTAGACACAAATGACCTTACTTATTTCCCAGATTTATAAACGAAGCAGTGAGATGCAAAGCCTAAGATATTCACCTGTATTAGCATGATAGTTGTTGGGATAAAAAAAAAAAATCAGTGGTTTGTCACCAGACTATTTCATTCTACAATTCTAATATCCTTTTTTTTCTTTGACAGTTTGCTCTTGGTAGCTGGGGGGACAGTTTTAAAAATCTGTGACTTTGGTACAGCCTGTGATATTCAAACACACATGACCAACAACAAAGGAAGTGCTGCTTGGATGGCACCTGAAGTTTTTGAAGGTAATAAAAATTCTGTGTTAACATTATGTTTTCTTTTTAGGGATGCAGCTGTGAGTTAGTGTGATGTAAGAGTAAGAGCATCATGTAGTCTTTAAAATAAAGTTTACTATAGTTTGAGATACCAACTGAAAGAGTCTTGGCAGAAGTCTAACATTTTTTTAAAAATCTGTACAATTGTGTATTGTCAAATAATTGTGCAGACATCTGAAGAGCAGCACTGAACCGACTCTCTCATGTTAATATTAGACATTTAATTACGTGAAGATGTGGAACCTTTATTTGTCATTGCTGAGATTTACATAAGGAGTACCTTTTAAACAGTTGCAGTTCCTTATTTTGTAACTAAGTAAAATACAGCCAGAGGGCTCTTTCCCCACAATTTTGCTGTTTCTAAGATTCTTAAATCATTTAAAACTCTTCTCACATTTAAATACACTGTCATTACTTTCACTCCCTACTCTGATCAGCTTTTAACTTTAGAATTTCCTTGTTAGTGTCTCTAAATTGAACATAATTGCCTTCTTTTTTGATCCTCCACTTTCTTGTAACTCCCATCTTCATCTGCTTTTTGGGTAATCCAGACATTTGATGTACTTCGGCTTTCCTACATGCTGAGGAACATGTTAATACCAGTTAATTTGGTTAAGTAGGAAAACAAACTATTTCTCGGAGTGTAATTGAGGAAGATTGATGATACTTGATAATTAGATAGTTATAATTGCTGCATGATTATCAGAGAAATAATCCAGCAGATATTAAATTGCAGATTAAACACTTTTTGACCATTAAGTAACTTACATTATCAATGCAATTTAGCAATGGTCTGGAAAAGTCATCCTCCTGCTTTAGGAAGCAGGTGTCCTTGATTTGATATATTTGGCAAGTGCCTATGTGCAGCGGTGGTTTCTCAGATTCTGGATCCAAGTGGCCTCTTTTCTTTTACTGTCCTTATCCCAGGGACTGTTCATATACAGTTTTAGGATTCCTCCCAAACGTCACCTTTGGAACTTTTGCTCCGAAGGTACCATTTTGTTCCACATATTGCTTAGAGTACCTACCCAAGGATTATTTGTTTTGCTCGCCTGAAAATTTTCCATTATGTCACTTTATATTCAGGTACCTCCTCAATTTTTTTACCCAGGACTGCTTCTTTTCTTCACACTTTTTTATTATTAAATTAAATAGTATAAACAGGAGATTTTTTTTTCTTTTAGAAATAAGCAATTGAACAATCCATGTTAAAGCTGGATTTTTTGGGGATAGAAAGTCTTAATCTAAAATGGATCTAAATAAATGTATTGTACTAAGGATTTACAGTTCATATCCTAGTTCCTCTAGTGTATGAATCCATCAAGGCAAAACAAAGAAATCTTGTGTTGCAGTTGTATTGTTGGACAGCAGAAAAAAGCCTTCAGTTTACAGGTTTCTTTATGTACTTTTAACTGGAAGCATTTACTGATAAATAGACAAATCATTATAAAAACACAAGTATCAAGGCAAGGAAAGAATCTAGTAACTTCTAGGATGCAGCATATCAAATACTCTTGAAACAGTCATTAAACTACTAAAATAACCACTTCAAATGTCAAAATTGTTAAAAATTTCTTTGTTTGTTTTACTGCATCAGAATTCAGCAATGGAATAGAGGCTGATATTAATTTGGTGCTGTTCTAGTACTAAGGTTTCTAGATGAGAAAAAAAAAGGCATGAGAAGCATCTGTTGCAGAAGGTGCTTAGTGAAGTAGTTGCCATAATATTAAGATTTCTCCCCCCTTTTAAACATTAGGGCACTTAAAGCCTTGTACAGATCAAATAATCCTAAAGAAAATAATACGATTTAGATCAGGATGAATTGAAAGAGAGCAATTCTAATATCAGAACTCCCATTAGAAGAAACCACTTTAAAATTGCTTTGAGATAATTGGATAAATCGAGGAATTGTTGTGTCTATCCATTCTTAGTCTCTCACATAAGAAAACAGTGCGGAATGCTCTCTCACTTCTTTTGGAGTCTCACTTTTCAGAATTAGTCCAAGACTTCTCAGCCACAAAATAGAATTTTGTTGCTCAAACAGAAGAATAGCACTAGTTTAGTTTCATAGGCTGTATGTTACAGAAGTGCTGTGACTGCATAGATATGACTGTTTTGCTTCCCTTAGTGATCTGACATTGTTTGCATGACTTTTTTCTCCAGCACCTTTGAAAATAAGCTGACTGATAAAGCTGACTTTGTTTCTCTTCTTCGTACCTTTTACACACATTAGCCACATTCAGCTACTTTGATACAGGTGCAGATTGTTGGAAATCCACATTCTTAGAGAGAGTTTTGTAAAGTCCAGATTAGTGCCTTCACTTAAAGAGGACTTGTGGTTCATGCTGCAGCCTGTTTCTTGTGTTTGTCTTGCAAACTGGCTGGACTGCAAGAACCAGCCAGAGAACAGGCTGTTTGCCTCGCAGTTTGTCAGAGGTATGGTGGCAGGGGAAGTTGGCTCACAGGTGGTGCAGCCTGTTGCAACTGTTGCTATATGGTTGGTATTCACAAGAAACTAGATTTCTTTAATTCCACTGTTACTGAAATGATTTGTTTGAATAATGCTTTCTGATTAGGTGTAAACAAAAAAATCTCTTGGCCACTATATGCCAGTTTTAATCTTGGTTTGAATATAGAGGAGCAAATCTCCTATAATTTACATTCGCACATTTATTCTCATGACATTAACCATTCACATTTCTTATTAGTGTTTGCATGAGTTATGGTTACAAAGCATACATTCTTCTTTGCAGCCTCTGAACATTTTTATTTATTATACTATCTTCAGCACCTTTGGAGTCTTCAGCACCTTAGGAGTCTTAGAAATACCAAACTTACGGTCAAAAGAATTTTAATTAAGTAATGACACTACAAAAATAACAAGAATAATAAACCAGGAGGAAGTAAGATGGTGAGGAATTGAGGACTCTCCTTCTTTGTTCATATGGTAACTTAGTAGTTCTTCTGAAGAACTGTAATTAATAAAGAGTAATGGATATGACAGATATTATTGGCTGGCATATTGTGACTAGGGTTGGAAAAAGTGAATTGAAGAATACTTAGAGGAAACAAACTTAATCAATTAAACCCTGAATGCAAGAGATTTTTTTAAATGTAATAAATTGTGGTTTATATTATATAAGGAAACTGATGCATTTTATCATTTCAAGATGACTCCAAGGATTGATTTCCAGAGAGGGGCATTCTTAACAGTCACACTGTCAAGTGATTTCAGACTTAAGTTAGTATGAATCAGCCAGCTTTAGAAAACTGTTTTTTCTCAGCAAAATACATGAGAAGTGAAAGTAAATATGTTGAGCTATTTATTTATTGGAGCAAGCTGCCCAGGGGAGTGGTGGAGTCACCATCCCTGGAAGCACTGAAGAAATGACTCAGCATGGCACTTAGTGCCATGGTTTAGTTGACGTCATGATGTTTAGTGAAAGGTTGGATTCAATGATCTTGGAGCTCTTTTCTAACCTGATTCTATGACCTGCTCAAATATGTTACTTTTTAACTTGTTACGTAGAAAAGAGTCAAATTATATTGATGGCTTTCTTCCAGGTAGCAATTACAGTGAAAAATGTGACGTTTTCAGTTGGGGTATTATTCTCTGGGAGGTAATCACCCGTAGGAAACCTTTTGATGAGATTGGTGGTCCAGCTTTCCGAATAATGTGGGCAGTTCACAATGGTGAGTTGAAAATATTTTACTGCATTTGAAGTTGTGT
This sequence comes from Machaerirhynchus nigripectus, assembly GCA_013397975.1. Lineage (NCBI taxonomy): Eukaryota > Metazoa > Chordata > Aves > Passeriformes > Dicruridae > Machaerirhynchus > Machaerirhynchus nigripectus. Next base: position 136,000 of record VZRQ01005882.1, read on the forward strand.
ATATGACCTGTAAATTTGCTAAACAGTCTTAACTGTACAGCTTTAAATTACTAGTGTTTCCATTTTATGCTTCATTAAATATGCATTTTTGTCACAAAGACTAAAGAGTTAGACACTGCCACTTTGTGTCAGTGTGGGTTTTGAATTACTGGGCTGCTACAGTGCTTGCTACATGTAACTGGTGTATGAACAAAGGATAAAGAGCAATGTCCTCATTATTACAATACTCCATTTTTAAAAGTTATCTGAGAAAAACCTCTTACCTGGCTAAATGATTATTTTATTAGCTACATTGTCTTTCTTTTATTTTTTTAATTGGACATCTACAAGAAATGTGTAACTTTAAGTAACTTAACCTGTGTTTAGAAATGTTGGAAACTATGGCACCTCCTGCAGAACCATTAGGCATTAAAAATGTTACTTTGTTTTTCATCTGTGGTGTTTTGGGGCTTTGTTTTTTTTTATTCTGCTGTTAGGATGGTCTTACCTTTATACCTAGGTACCTGCACTCATGGAGCAGCGCTCTACTGTGCTGGGTACTATGCAGAACAGATTTTCAGGAGCTTAGACTATGAACAGGGCACAGTGGCTGTGTTCAAATGGACTGCTTTCTTTAAAGCAGTGGTGTAACATTGGTCAGGGTAGTAGAGTAGACTGTAGTGTTTTCATGCTAGAGGTGTAACTTTTTTACTGCTGTGTTTTTAGGTACTATGGCAAAACAAGAGGTTTTTGAGTAATAAAGTAATGATAGTGAAGTAGTTCCGTGAATGTCTACAAAGAGTTTCTGCCATTTGTGAGAGACAACATCATAGCAAGTGCAAACTTTTAAGACAGGAAAAACTACCAAACAAGCAATGAAGGCTGGTACTCTGCCTGAGTGTCATTGCTTCTGTAGTAAATGATAGGAGCTTAAGATGAGCACAGGCATAATCTGTTCAAAGAAGAGAATGGGACAGACAGTGATAGAATCAATGAATATTATAGTCATAATAATGCACAGGGATGTTTGCAAATGGCATTTTTGAATGAAGAAAGATATTCTCCAGTTTTTCCAGGACACTGGACATTGAGATTAGGAGTGTTAAGTGCCTTGCATAAAAGCACTAACTGTAAAAGTGTAAATCTAATAGTAAATCAGGAAGCACCAGTAAGGTGTTAGAGTATACTTTAAAATTCCCTATCTGTACTTACTTTTGCTTTAACATTTTATCTTTTTCCATTTTCTTTTTCCTTCTTTTAAGAAGGAAGTGTTAGTGCACTTCATCTCACTTAAAACTATTGTGGCATTCTTACTTCATGTATTACTTGTTCTCTTTGATATATTCTTAAATACTTACTGCTTTCTTTGCACACCATCACTGTGTCTCCTATATCAAACACAACTGGTTGTCCATGAATTGTTCTCATTGAACTTGTAATAAGAGGAGGAACTTGAACCAAAAACCAGCTGAATAGTTATGCAATACTTTAAGTAAAATCTTATTAAAAATTAGTATAGGCCATGCAAAAGTCACACAAAATTGGTAGTTCCAGTGCCTATTAATTTTTCCAGATGTTCTTAGGAGCAAAATCAGCTTTGAAAAATACTTTGAATCTCTTGAGTTTTTTAATTTTTTCATGTGAATACAGCATTAGGAACCAAAGACTGTTATTACTTGCTTCCTAGTTTGGCCTAGAACTTTATTCTTCAGAAGGAAGTAACATTTCATTAGCCTTTCTAATATGCTGTATTTGGTCAGTCAGTGAATGTATTCAAACCTGTACTGAAGGAAAAGTTTAGGTTTTTTTTTCCACTGCTTCTATGTAGTGCAAAGGAACATTTTTGGTCAATTTTGTTAGAGAAAGTTAAGTACAGGCCAGTTCATTCAGTTTACAAATAACTCTGCATTTTCCTTTATTTATTTAGCAAAATACTGTAGAGCAATCAGACACTCTCAGTTATTTTATAGTCTGTTTAAAAAAATTAGGGTATTTTCTAATTTCAATTACAGGTACTCGACCACCACTCATCAAAAATTTACCTAAACCAATTGAGAGTTTAATGACCCGTTGTTGGTCCAAGGATCCCTCACAACGACCATCCATGGAGGAAATTGTTAAAATAATGACACACTTGATGCGGGTATAAAAATTTATATAAGTATTTTAATAATTTTTTTAACTATTAAGCTGGGAAATTGATTTACAAAAGGTATGCCTTTCATCCCACTCCAAAGGTGGGCTTGTGTGTTTTCTTTTGCCTCTCTCCTTTTGACAAAAATTATTAAATTATTGCAGTAGAGAAGGGAAATAATTTGTCTTTTATGTATATATATTTATATATACCCTCTTTGGAGGGGTATAATATATAACTCAGATTTGAGGAAATAAACAAATAGTCGTAGGTGTATCTGATGTATTACTAAAAATAATTGCAGTAATTTATCTTCTAAATAAATTATTATAAATGTAATATATAATTTACACTTATAAATTATGAGGTAATATTTAAATAATTTCAAAACTGTTGTTAATTACTTCTTTATCAAATAATTACTGTTTTTTCACAGTACTTTCCAGGAGCTGATGAACCTCTGCAGTATCCTTGCCAGTATTCAGATGAAGGCCAAAGCAACTCTGCCACTAGCACAGGTACGTTTGTATAAGTTAGAGAAAAAGAACAGCAGCATGAAATGATGCAAATAGATTATAAAGCACATTCTTACAGTGATTTTGAACTCAAAAATGGAAAATATTTCCAAAATCTTAAGCATCAGCAGACCCTGTTTATTTTGTTAGTACTTCATACCACATCATATTTAGTGTTCTCAGTCAAATGCTTTTGCTGAAATGTACCTGTAATGAAGAAAAAGCTTATAATAAAAGCTGTCTCCAAATGCCCAGGTTTAATGTCCCCTTTTTTTTCCCCATGAATGTTGCTAGCAATTGACACCCTTTTACTCATATGTAATGTTTAGGAGTTGTCAATTCAAAATTTTTCACTATTCTTGAAAGCTGCGCCTGCTTTAAGTTGCAGTGTCCACAATTTAAACTTGCATTTGTTTTATATTAAGATGCAGTAAATACAGTAATTTAAAATAAGTGCAAGAAAAATCACAAGAAATGTGGATGGAACAAAATCTGGGCTAGACTTTCAGGTAGTCTTGCCCTCAGATAAATCCTTTTAATAATAAAAATTTGGTCTTCTCATCATTTAGAGTAGATTTTTTTCCACTTCAGTAGTTTTTAATCTTACATGTCTTCAGCTTCCTCTGCTTGGTTGTTTTTTTCTTTTATCTCCAAAGAAATTGCTGTTGTTTTGTATAAAGCTTCACTGGCTACTTTGCAACTTAGTCACCTTTATATTAAAAAAATCTTTGCAGTTGTAGCATTTCACTGACTATACTAGTTTTTCTTCACCTCTCAGCACATGATTTTAAGACATAATTTGTCACTTCAAGCTGTGAATATATATTGGCTGATATTTTTCAGGTATTCATGCTCCTCTGCGGTTAATGGTGGTCTTTGTCATTAATTTTGAATGAGGTTGCTGTTGTGTTGTTAGTATAACAGATACCCTAACAATTTCAAAGAGAGGTAAAGATTGACTTCAGAATGTTATCATAGTATTTAGTTACATATTCTTTTTTCACTCCTCTTGCTTCTTATACTAAGTGATCTGTAGCCATCTTGAAACCTCTCTTTCATTAGAAGTTTTCATAAGTGTTGCTTTAAAGACAAGTTAGACTTCTGAGAGCTCTCCTGTGAAGAGATGCACTTCAGTGTTTTTAGTGGACATTCTCAAATGGTTTTCCTTGTTACTGGTTCCTAGGTTCATTCATGGACATCACTTCTACAAACACAAGTAACAAGAGCGACGCTAACATGGAACCAAGTGACTTCCAAGGAGCTTCTACCAATGACACTATTAAACGTTTAGAGTCAAAATTGGCACAGCAAATCAAAAACACAGCCAAGCAGCCGGTAAGCCAACGTGTGCAATTTTGAACCATAGTAACAAAATGGACATGGGTAGACTTAAGTGTTGTATTGTCTCTGAAACGTGAGTGTCCTCATTCAAAATAGTGCAAAATTTGATCCACTTAGTAATAGGAGAAGAATATGAAAAGGGACAGAAAAATGTTGTATGATTCCAAAAAGGTAAACTGGAAGGCTCTAATAAGGTCTCCAGTGAAATGTTAAATTGCTCATTTTATTTAAAGGGATTTATTAGTTTAAAAAATATGTTTGAAAATTTCTGCCTTAATTTATAAGCAAAATACTAGTATGACATGAAAGGATTAAACATTTAGGTGAATTTTGAAAATACCTTGTTTTATTTCACATAGAATGCAAAATTACAAAGATTCTCTTATGACAATATTGGCCTAATTCTACTGATTTTTTTTATCTGTGTAAAGTTAAATTATTTTCGAAGCTGCAGATATTTCATTTGTATATACCAATAATAGTTCAATTGACATTTATTGTGTTACAATTTTTAAATCTTGTCACTTTCAAAATGCACATTGTAGAAACATACTGGTGTATATTATGGAGGGGCATCTGCAGAATTTTCTTTTTACAAAATATGACTGTTAACAGGGTGATCCTGGCCGTTTGAGTTTGCCCCCATCTCGTGGGAGCAGTGTTGAGAGCTTGTCAGATGTTCGCGCGCGACCACCGTCAGCCCTTGTTTCCGGAGAAGCCAAAAGGATGAGTGCTGACATGTCTGAAATAGAAGCAAGGATAGCTTCCATCACAGGTAAAATTTAATGATGTTTGGGGAGTAGACTAAGGAATTGGAAAGAAAGAAAGGAGGAAGGAAAATGTAAAACATGCAGTCTTACAGAAAGTTAAAAACAGTAGCCATATGAAAATACTTAAGCTGTTCATGTAGTCTCGATTGTCCTTTATTAATTGTGGGGGAGAAATGCCTTTATATTTATGGTTGTACACTCAGCAAGACTGAGTATTTTAATTGAGTATTTTAAAGCTTTTAGAGATTTTGTTGAATTGACTTTTACCTTTTTAAAAAATGCATCATGAGATTTCTAAATATCAGTCCTATTCCAAATGCACAACTTTCTCCTTTTTATCTGAAATAGTGTTATTCCATCTCTGCTAGCATAATTATGTATATAACATTTTCTTCAGGGTTGTCGCTATAATATTTTTGAAATTAAGAGGTAGGTTTAAAGTTCAGCATGTTCCCAAATAAGTTTTAAAATCCACTTTGACAGATTTCGTAACAAGAAACATAATTAGATTTTATTCACCAGGTTAAGAGAGCATTGTCTTTTGTTAAAAAAAAAAAGCTACAGGTGTTTTGCCAGGTTTCCTTTAGATATAAACTGTCATTTCTAAACCTTAAATCTTTGAGAGAATTAGAATTTATCTGTAAGTATAAATACATGATTTTATGGTGAAAACAATCTTGATTCATCCCAAAACAGTGAATTAATAAAAATGTGTACACTTGGCAAACACTTTCTTGTCTCTTTTCTTCATCAAAGATATTGTTTGTTAATCTACATAAACTTCAGGTTTTAAGTTTCATATGTGAAAGTTTTTTGTGTTATGGTATATAACCACAGATTTAAATAATCAAACAAAACTACTTTGGTTAATTCAGGGTTATTTAGTTGCTTGAGTATTTGTCTACCAATCTGAAAACTGGGGTAGTCGAGTCGCTGCAATTAATAAGGAATTACACATCAAAATTCTGGCTTTCTTGTGCACCATGGCTATTTAATTTTTGTTCTTCATTGTGTTATGATTACTCCAGGATCTTGTTTTACTAAATACTGAGGTACTGAAATAATATTTATCTTGCCCTAAATTCTTTTTACTTTCATGTTTTTATTTTAAAGCCTTATTCCAAAATCTGTCTTTTGTATTGTCAGTCTTTGACTGGATGACTGTGTAGCACATCTCACCCTGAATATCTCTAAAGGTTTCTTAACACAGAAGGCAGCTGTGTACTTACCTGGTAATAACACCATGCTGGTTTTATTTTAAAGTATGTCGGGACTCACTTTGGTCACTGACATTCTTAATGTAACTTTTTGACATTAGGAGAGATAACCTGGCCCTCCTTTGTACAAGTTTTTAATTTTCCTAGTTTGTCTTCTTTAAGTACATTGCTCTGAAATAATAATTACTATTCAGAATAATCAAAGAGATTTTGGGGGTTTTTTGTTATGATTGTAGGGTTTCTTTTTCTTGAAATAAAAGTACATATTGAACATACTCTTTTTGGTTTGGGGTTCTTTGGGTATTTTTTAAAGAAATCACTTCATGCAGTAGTGGACTATGAGAAATAAGATCAAGCACATCTGACCGTAACTTTTTCAAAAAGAGGTGAAACAGTATTTTATTGGTTTTGGTTTCTTTTTAAAATCTTTTTAACTGTGTGACAGAAATAATATGCTGTGAACCTGAAGAAAAATTGCATGGCTGGGTGAGAATTGGGCTGTTGTTAAATCAGGTTGAAAATTATTTATTCTTGTTCCAGCTTCCTCTAGATAAGGGTAAATCTTGTAATGCACATCACCATTACTGAGATGAGTATGCTACAATGTTCTACCTTTGGGAGATGTATTCAGATTTATCTCTAAATAGCACCTATTTATCTTAAACTGCAGAAGTAATAAAATTTTAAAAAAGTAAGAGTAGATTTTATTTCAAAGTGTATAATGTTTCTTGAACATGATTCAAAAATGAAAAAGTTGGTAGTGATACTCAGTTTTCAGAACAAAAAATCTTCACTAGTAAGACAAAAGAGTAACCAGCAGGAATGATTGTCAAATGCAATAAAAGCAAGCATTTTGTCATAAATAGATGAGATTTGCTTTGAAAGAGGTGATTTAAAGAAACAGAAGTACATAACTATTAGACTTTTTATAAAATAGTTTGTACACAACACTAAAGAGAAGATGTTAGTTAAGTTCAGGCAATCTAGATTTTTTTCTAAATGTACAGGTGAACTGAAATAATTTAATTTGTTCTCTGTTTGGATAATTACATTTGGTTTTCCCTTCTGTGTTGCCATGCTGCTTTCTGTGTTTGACTTTTGTGTTGCTAACTATAACTAATTACACTGTGTTGTAATGATGCCTAGTTTTGCATTTTTTGCTTTTTAACAGTTGCTTTACTATGTGTAAGCATGAGTGGAAGGCAATGCAGTTTATTCTGCATGACACATTTCTGCATGAACTCTAGTTTAACCAAGTATATGAACAATGCAGTATTAGGAATTTAATAATTTTGCTCTTGCCGTTTTAGTGTTTTGCATGTGTATTGTATATGTGTATTTTTTCAGCCTATTCCAAGCCTAAACGAGGCCATCGTAAAACTGCTTCATTTGGCAACATTCTGGATGTCCCTGAGATCATCATACCAGGTATCGCAGACCAGGTGAACGGGTCAGTTGGTTAAGATGCCGGAATAATGATCAGACTGCTAAAATACTTCTTGCTCCAGTTGCTTTAGGGCAGGCCCAGAAATTATCCTACTAAATTTTTCATAATGCTTCCATGAAGAGGAGCATGATATTTTATTACAAACTTAATTCTATCAGTAAATGATTCAGTCTTCAAATTTACTTCTACTGCTAAAGGACTTTTTCCTTTATGATCTTGATATTCAGAGTCTTCTTATAGAGCATAACTGTATATGCAGTCTTGTATTGCAGTACCTCATTTGGTGAAAATGGACCTAAGTTGAAAAATTCCTGTCTGGGTAATTGTTTTGCCCTGATCTTTGTTGTGTTTGGGCTCCCATTTTTAATCAGATAGTAGTAGAACAAAAAACTAAGATAAATTGCGTACAGAATTTCAAATCCATGTGATATTTGTGATTAAAATATTAACACTTAGTCTGTGTAATTCTTAACATTTGACTACACTGTATTCTAGAGCTAAAATGTGTGTGCATGAGGTATTGCTGTTGTGTTTAAGTTAATGCAAACTAAAATTACTAGGAGAGGCTTCTGATAGGAAAAAAATTAATATGATTGGGCACCATGGATGGTAATATCATTTGGGACTTTAATGAGTAATTCTCACATATCCCCAGTCTATTTATAGTTAGTAGCATGACATTTTTCTTTCTTTTATTTCATACTTCTCAAAGCCTAAAAATAAGTATAATCATTCCCAAACTGTGATAGGCGTCCCATTAACAGTATGTAAGTCACTTCAAAATTATATGTCAGGGGCAGGAAATGCAAGTGATAGTATCTAGAAATTTGCTAAGAACTGTGGCCCTCCTATTCTAAATTAGTGTCATCTGAGAAAGTTTCTTCGTAAATCTTGATAGTGTTCGGTATTATAAAGTTGAATGCAGAAAATAATTTTTTACAAAACTTTCAAGTAACTTTATTGAGGATTACAGTAAAAATACAGAATATGAAAAAGTAGATTCCAAAGAGCAATAGTATCCGTGAAAAGAAAACATCTTTGACACTGAGGCTAACAGATTGGCAAAAAAGTTCACTAGAGTAGCTTTCCACTGTAACTTTCATGCGATCCTGGCCTGCACTGACATAAATGAGATCCTGAGACAGCAAGGAAAGCGAAAGTGAAGACATCTGTCCAGGTTCAGTGTTAACGCATGATGAGAGCCTGGTAAATAAGCTCTAGAGGCTAATGAGTCCCTCTTGATTGTGTACATTGTCTGCCCATAACAACACTGAGGCTTCCAAGAAACCTTGAAACTTTTAGGCAATAATGAAGAAGTCAGTGAAATGAAATACCATGTTGTTTTCACAAAATAGATTGTACCAGTCTTTTGGTTTCTTAGTTAGGCAGAGGCAGTCATTAAAAATTCTTCACCTGGTCTATTTTAATTGAACTTGACAGGATGGGAATTCCGAGATAATTTGGAATACATATGAAAGAAATAGAAACCTGTAGAAATGAAAAAAGGTGTAGGGTTGGAGCAGCATATTGATGAATTTTCTCAAAATTTGCTCCTAAGGTATTTAAGTCAAATGAGCGATAATAAAATTCCCTGTTAATGTTCTATCAGAAAAAACTATTCGTTAAGAAGAGGATTAGAGTATCACATAGGGAGAATTTTGCTGTGACTGAATAGAAATAGGGTAAAATCCAGGGTCATGCACTAACAATAATTTCTGTTAATAAGATCACATGGGACCATAGCACATGCATGCAGATTAATCCCAGGCAGTATAAGCCACAAATCTAATGTAGTTGTGCAAAACTATGAAATCTTAAGGTTCATTTCCAGGAAAGATAAAGAAGCACTGATGCTATTACTGGCCCTTGTTGAGTTTGAATCAGGAACTCAACGTACTGTTCTGGTCAGCCATATAAAAGAAACGTACATGCACTGAAATAATACGAAGAAGAGTTACTAGGATAAGAACAGTATAGAGAGTATAAAAACAAATCTGAAACCATGGCTTTTTTTAGCCCACAAAATGAAAGCTGAGAATGGATAATTATTTTCTATAGATGAATCTGCAGCTAAAAACTAGAAAGAGAGAACTACTTAAGCTAAAAGACAGTATTGGCACTACAGAAAAAAAATGTAAATTGTATGCAAATAAAACTGGGCTTTATATTGAAAGTTTTCTGGTTGACAGAACGGCTTTCCAGTAATAATCCCAAAGCCAGAAAAAAAAAAGAGATTAATCATTATATGACAGAATGGGATCATCTGCCCAGTAAACTAATTATACTCATCTGTGTATTTCTCACTTCTTTGCTTTCCTTAATATCTCAGCACAAGGCTTGCAGTTCAGGCCTCTAAACACATTTTTCACTTTCTAGACCCCTAAACTTCCAAGACCCCCAAACTGTCACCACCATCTCAATCCCACCCACTTATGTTCCATACTACTTCTGCCACAGACCGGGCTCCTCCGAACTTCTCTGGTCACGTCCCTCGATGGGGCGAGCAGCTCATCCCTGTCCTTGGAGCTGCACAAGTGCCGGTCTGTGCTGCTGCCTGGAGTTGTGCTGAGCACATGGTAGAGCAGCTGCTGCCCGGAGAGGGGAGGCACCAGGCAGGCATGTTACCGTGAGTCAGCTGCTTTGGGCAGGGCTATTTTGGAAGTATGAGTACTACATCTGCTATCATTGGGGGTTTTCGTAATGTGTTGCCTCAACTGCATTTCGTCCATGAACTGATAATGCTACCAAGGTCGTAAAATACATGTTTTTATCAATTAAAGGTAAAATATTGGCAGAAGGGGAAGCTTTTAGAACATATTTGCTCTTCTTTCTAAATAAGTACAATAAGGGTGAATAGAACTATTTGTTCATTTAAGATGCTATTTTGTGTTACTAGCTTACAAAACTTAGAAGTGGAAAAATGGATCAAATAATTCCTCCTTCGTGTAACAATTTAGCAAATGAGTTTGCAGTGGTGGTGTCCTGCAACCAGATAGCCTAGTGACGTATCAGTTCTTCTTTTTTTTAATTTACAGTATGTATTATACAGCTTATAAGCACCAAATTTATTTTTATATACATATATATATTTAAAAGATCCTAGTAAGTACAAAAGGTTTAAGTATCTTTATGTTTAAAGAAACCAAAAAAAATCTCAATTCTAGTTTGCATACTTTTTTGATAAAAACCATTCAAGCAGCATCTAGCAAATATACCTACAAGTACAGCCTTCTGTTCAGTGGCAGTGTTAGACATCTCGTGCATTTTAGCATGTGTGCATTTGGCTTTGTAATCTTGTCATCTGAAACTGTGCCACAGCGTTACAACTTTTATAGCCTTGACACTGCATAAATGATTACTCAAGATAGACACATTTTTTAGAGGGTCTTTATAAGGTGGATAGGAATTATGGATGCTGTAGGTCTGTAGTTTTTCTGTACACTTTTAAAATCAGTGTATGCCAGAAATCCCATCCTTATCTTCCCAGATCACTTCACCCTTCTGGAATTCAGATCAATGTTTTAAGTTCTTCAAAATGTCTTGTGGCACTGTTAAAGTCACCCTGCACTGTGAGAGAGCCTTGAGCCTTGTAAGTGTGTAAGAAAGAGGGAGGACTGAGAGTAAATTAGAAAGTGTAAAAGGAGACGCAAGTGTCTGCTAAAGGGCAGGGAGAAGAGGTCATAGCTGGTCTGGATATTTGGCGGCCGGGTGGGGGTGGTGATCAAAAGCTTTAATAAGTTGTAGAATTTATTTTTGCCTGGAGTATGTGGGGCAGGACGTGATGGAAGTTTCCTGTTCCTTTGGAATTTAATTTTAGAAAGTAAACGACACTATGTGAAATGGGTTTTTCTGAGGCCATGAAGTTTTTTTTGTGACATTTGCTTTTTAATCTTAAAATCTTGTAAACCACCAAAAGCCTGACACTGCATCAAGTTACTGTGGATTAACTTCTGTCCATGTAAAAATCTCTTAGTTTTTATAATGAGGAAAAATTATTTTTAGGTGGGCATAGAGGTAAGAACAAGATCAAAACTGGAAGAGGAAAGCATGAAGAAGTAGCCGTGATCTTCTCAAATATTTTCTGTTGTGTTGTATAGTATATTTTTCAACTGAAATTTGTCTTGAATCTGGAGCAATAAGTATTTGTTGATTTGTAGTCTGTTTCTGCCTTGTTGAAGCTATTTGCCAGATGTCTGCAGTAGTTATACTAATTAAAATGGCATTGCCTAGTAGAGCTTGCTCTTCCCTCATGCTGCTAACTTGAAGATATTTCATTTAAAGGTGTTCATTTTTTACAACACAGTAGTTTTGGCCCCTCTTTCCCCCCCACCCATTCACTTCCCGCAAGGCATTTTCGTTTCTTTCTTGCACCCCACCCTGATTATTTTAACATTTTGGCAGCCATGTTCTAATATTTCAGCAACACATGTGCTGGGTTCTTTAAATTCACAAATGTTGCTAATCTGAAATGAGAATTTCAGATATTTTTGCAAGCCTATTTCAGCTGAGCTAATTTTGTAACAATGTTGTTGAATGAAATGTGCACATAATTTTGTATCAGTCGTGGGTGGATTGCACATATCTTGAATATTGAGATGAGCTGTGGCAGCCAGATGAAGTATCCACAGCACGAATTCTATTAAATGTATAATCTTGTTTGTTAAATGATTACGTAGTGAAAAAGCTCACTGCAAGTGAACAAGTTCAGACATTTTGGCATAGATTTGTCATTCACAAGATCCCTAGTATCCGAGTATTAAACACAACTTAGCCATTGTTGCTTAGGTAAGTATATACTTTCCCTGAATTTCAGAAGCAGAAGATCAAGACCACAGAACAGTTGCAATTCAAATCCATTTGTAGTCAGAGCAAAAATATATTCCTGTTCCAGAATCCTGCTTGATTTTCTTATATGCTTGTTTCTTATAGTACTTTCTGTAAATTTTAAAATGTCATGACAAATTGATGAAGTGACACTAAAAATTTTGTGTTGCTATTTTGTGGTAGCGTGTTCCTACATGTAATAGCACATATATTTAAAACCTTAAAAGGCTTATTTAATAAATCAATCAATATTAAATAGTCTTACATTTTTGTAGTAACTTGCAATTCAAACCGTGTCAGGATAGGCTTGGAGTCGTGGGAATGATGCTGAATGAGAAGTATCTAAAAGGTCAGCAATGTGATGCCTTTTGCAGGGCTTTGAGTGAGCTGTGTCGGTTGCTGAGTGCAGGGCTGCTGGGCAAGGGGCTGCCACGGCTGCAGTACATGTTTCAGATGCTCCCCTCCAGTAGCAGAGTTACGTAATGCAGAGCTAAGAGCAAGAATTTTGAGCATTGTCAGCTGTTACTCAGGACATTTTGGTGTTTCCTTTTGGACAGCTGACCTGCTCTCAAGAGATAATATAAACAATCACTGTAATAAAAATCAAAGTAGCCAGGGAGATTCTGTTGCATAATCTCCTTTTATTTTTAAGGAGATTTCGTTTCCTGAAAATGCCTTTGATTGCATCTCAGTGCTAAAATTTAAACTGTTTTATGTAGCTGTCACTGGTGGATAATTGCAAACAGGTGGAAGGAGAAAAGATTACAGCATTGTGCTTTGTAGGTTGATGGTGAGATGTGATTTAGCTGAACGGTCCCCTTTTCACACTTCTCGGAGCATGAGAATAGGACATAGTTTCATTCCTCTGAAGGAGACAGGAGACCAGAAGGAAGAGCTTTCGCTTCTTAGTTTTCTTGAGGGGAGCAGCACGCAGGCAGAAGTCCTTGCTGTGCTCCCTGAGCAACCAAAGAGCAACAGGTTAAAGCTGTCAGCCTGTTATCTTCGTGGTTTAGCTTTTAGAAATCCCCATAACGTAACGCACTTGAAATAGATGTCGTCATCAGCTCCTGCCCCAAGTACTAAGCCTGACCAAATACATGTGACAGAAGATGGTGGAGTAGAGTGCAGCAGCTATTCATGTGGTAGGAGTGGTTATTGTATTAGGGTATACTTTTTGTTGACAGGCCAGCATGTTTTGAGTTAAAATTCTGCAGCTGTCTCTCTCTCTCCCCCTCTCTCACTTTGTCTCTGTGGATTTGTACAAATTCCAAGCTCCTCTGCAACAGTCGCACCCTTCTTATTTTGTTCAGAATATATTTCACTGGTTTGTTTTTGTTTTGTTTTTTTCCCAGCAGGAAACGGACAGCAGAGGCGCAGATCCATTCAAGATCTTAGTGTTGCTGGAACAGAGTCCAGTCAGGTAATGTCCTTCTCATCAATTCTTTGCCTTTCAGTAAAGTCAGCACCAAATCTGTACTTGGGAACTGATCTGGAAATCTTCACCTTTGATGCTTTCATAGAAATGATGTGGAAGCTTGGCAGAGTGTGTAGTGTTGTTTGTATTGCATTGAAGTGAGACTCCACGAGGGTGACTATGAATGAGATCTAGATGAGAAGCATTTTCTGTATAGCTTATGCAGTATTTATCATTTTTATGTACACATGTTTTTTGTGTACTGCCTAATTTGGCTGGGGGCACGTGTCACACAGGAAAGCCTTTTCGTCTCTCTGTATGTAGAAAACAGTTGTAATTACTACTTATTGTCTAAAACAGTTATATATAGACTCGCTTTCCGCATGAAAATAAAAAGTATGTGCATCAGTATCATAAATGTTATTTAATATCAATCTCTGAATCCTGAATAGTAAATTACAGAAATATCTTTCTATTTCTTGTGAAAGGTTTACAGCAGAGTGTTGTCACAAAGTTTTGTTTAAAAAAACACTATTTCAAAAAGAGGTTTCATAATAACATAGCTATTTGTCTGGTATTGTAAATGCCATGGTAACAGAAACAGTGGTATGCTACATAATATGCGCCTAGTTTCATTTCAATTTTAAATGATAAAAGTATAGTTAATGCTTCTTTCAGATGTGTTTATTTTGTGGTTTTAGTTGTTTCACTAATTCACAGAGGCTATTTGGTCTTTAGTGTGAATTAGCATTTTTGAGATCCCTAGTATTATTTGAATGTGGGATACTGGTGCTTAGCATATTCATCAGGTTGATCTAGTTTCCATATTAAACAACCTACTGCAATAATCTAAAATAGGTGGTAATTCTTGGGGGCGTGTAATTATCAGGGAGATAACCTTTGATTTTTCTTTAATTCCATGGAGTATGATAGCCACAGAAATCTCATCAATCCTGTAGGTATTAATAAATTTACTATGTACATCTATCAGAAAATAACAAGTCTGAAATACATTTTAGTGTCTTCAGAGAAGACAGGTTTGTTAGAAAGAAATTAATCTGCAAAATTTAGGAAAGAATTTAGCTTATTCAGTTGAATGTAGAACTAAAATTCTGCAAGACTTGGGGAAAAAATTAAGTGACAATACATCAGTTATACCAAATTGTGCTGATTGATGTATGAATATATTTAATTATAGCTTTTGTATTCAAAAGTTTTCATTCTGTTCATTTTAATGAATGGTTGATATTTCAGATTTTCATCATTTGCTTCATATCTTAATAACTATTATAATAATCTTTCTTTGAAAGCTGTTCCACTGCTTGTATGGATGTTCTAGCTAAATTGTCCTTGTGAACAGAAGGGTACAGAAATTTTGTTTTGTATTTACCTCACCAGTTTCCCCTGTGGATCTATAGAAGTACCAGAGTCAAATTTTACTTTCTTGATTCTGATAGTGTACATATTGGAAATGTAAGTGGAAGAATTACAATTATCTGTTGCTCTCCTGCAGTTTCTTTGGAAACATTTTGGTAAAATCTGGAAAACATAGTATTGTAACAGGCGTGAAAAATGCGGTTTCAAATGCATACATTTTTGCACTGTCCATATAAACAAATAATGAATATTTAACCCCTTTTTGATGTGAGGGGAGGTAGAAAAGTCCACTGAAACTAATGCTACCTTTGATGTACACGTTTGTATATTAAAAAAAATTTGGAAAACAATGAGGAAACAAAGCACAATGTAATTACGGCTAAAGACTTAAGATTAATCTTCATGGGTTTCTGTAGCTCTGGACCTCAATGCTTTGATTTTTTAATTAAAAATTTTGAACTGCTATCTGTATAAGCAATCTACAAGCCAAAGCAGAAAAAAACATCTGACTGGCATAGCTCTGGTCAGTTTATCCAATCTCCCCATATGCACCATACCATATATAGGGTATCCTTTCTAATGTGAAAATCCCCTTCCCCCTCCCTCCCTTCATTGCAAACATCCTTCTTCCTCGCATTCCATTCTCCCTTACACCCACTCTGCAGCACAGCCTTGTTCACCAAGCAGCCATGGCCCTGTGTGCCTCTGCTCCCTCACCCAGGCTGAGAACGGCCCTATCCCACTCAAAACAAGGATTGCCACTGTGCCTTTTTTCTGGCTTTTAACTATTTGACACAGTTAAGCTGATCAGAAATATTTTTATTGAACGTACTTTTCCTGAAAATTGCTGCTGTGTCAATAGAAAATGATTCTGTTATAACTACTGGTTTTTAATTAGAAAGGTTTTTCCAATTCAGAATGGAATTTTTCTTAAGGTGAAGGAAAACACTAAGTTTGTATATAAATATTCAAATATATTTGTATATATAATATTAAAAAATATACAATAAAAATATATACTATATTTATATCTAAATATATAATAAATATTTAATAATACCGATATCAAAGTTTGTGTGCTTACCTGAAAGGGGTAGACCAAGACTCTTGTCTTCCTGTTTACCTGTTTGTCTGTTTTAATTTGTGTGTTTTATGATTGTATGTCTATTTTATTTCTGTGTGCTCTTAGAAGAATTTTTTGTGTAGTTTGAATGGCTGACAATTACTATGTTTATGTTGTTGAGACACTGCTCTTACTGGTGTTGTCAACAGCAGACAATAATAGTGCTTTGCAGAGGGTTTTACTGCTCAGCATCAACAGTTTAGGTAGGAAAATTTGCTAGGTCAAAGGTTTTCCATCTTTGCATCAGCTGTTGGAGTGATTTGGTGTTCAGAACACGTGTTCAGGTCTGAATTTTCACAGACTTTAGCGCTTGGTGACCTTAGACTGGTCCTTACTCCTAGTGACATGAGCAGCACAGATGCAGCTCTTCCTTCTAAAGTCAAATGCTGCAGTTTCATTTGTTTCTGTCTGTATACTGTGNGGTTTTTTTTCTGTGTTTCTCTTTTTATTTTTTTTTTTTTTTTTTTTTTTTTTTTTTGCACTGAATTGTTTCTTGTGCCTTTCTATTTCCCTGTACATGCACTTTAAAACATTTTAGTGTGTCATCTGTCTGGCACTATTGCTCTTGCTTAAACACCTCTGTAATATAGAAACATATGCAGACTCTGAATTGCAACTAGTACTACTTTTGGGGACTTGAAGGAACACAGCAAATTGCTATTTACGCTGCATGCAGTCTTTACAAAATTTAATATTTTATATGGACACTGAGAAACATATCTGGCATAATGACTCAAGGTCTGCAGGTTGTGATCAGATGCCCAGTGTGGTATCCATCTCCTTGCATGTGTATCTTTTATTGGTTTGGTTGTTTTGGTGCATCATCTTTCACAGTACTGTCATAAATACCAAAACTACCTACTACCTCTTCTAAACACTTGTTTGTTTTGTTTTGGGATTGTTGGTTTTTGGGGGAAAGGGGATGTTGTAACCATTGCTGGAGCTTCATAACTCTTACAGTTTACTTTGAAGTGAAAAAAATTGTTATATGAAAGAAAACCGTGTACTGACATGAACAGTTGGAAGCAAGGTCAGAATGTATGTGCCCACATGCATGCAAGCTAAGCGGGATAATTTGGGGATCTGATATTATACAGATGAATCATTCTGTCCGTGAGATTGTGAAATTTGTCACAGATGCACATTCGGGTTTTTTTCTCCCCTTTCACAGCAAGATAAAATTCACAGATGAGATGAGGGAACAGGATTAGTAATGATGATTTCTTTAAATTTTGTTGCCTGTTTGAATTAAACTTCAGGGGGGGTTATTCCTCAGAGTGTGCCAGCTTTTCAAGACTGCAAGTCTTTGAGAAATGGAAGCTAAGAATGCCTTTTGGGTTTGACCACCTGGCAAAGCTGATATGAGAGTAAACTGCTAGTAAGTCTGAAGAAAGCAAGGATGAAGGGGTAGCAGAAACTGATTGCTAAAATACAGACACAGGTTTATCTGTCAGAGGGGCTGCTGTCCAGGAGGCCTAAAGCATCTCACTCAACACACACTCAAACACTGTAATATAGCCTGCGTTCAGTTTGGGGAACTTCCCTTCAGCTTTGTAGTGCTCTTTAGATATGCTTCAGATGTGAGTCCTTCATTTCTGTATCTACTGAATTTCTTGTAAGTAATGATATCAAGGAAATATTTTTTTGGTTGATGGACCAAAACAATCTGGTAAAGCACTGAGAAGTTACTGTAACCAGAGTATTTCTCAGGTGCCCTTCACAATCCACTATAGATACTCAACAACTCCCTTTTTGCTTAAAGAACTTAAAAGCTGTTGCAAGTCCTTTCTCTATCTTCTGATCTTTTACGACAGCAGGGTGTGTTTATCATTCGTATCTGAGGACACTAACAGTAAGCTCAGCAACTTAAACCTTACTTAATGTCAACAAAGACTCCCAACACAAAAGATTTTTCAAGATGTCTGATGCTGTCATCTTGATAATAGCCATCAGATTATTTCTGCAGTTCATTGTCCTGTTTCTGGCTGTTAACATAAACCACAAAATGCTTAATAAACATTACAGAAGAAAGACCATGCATTTGAAATAATGAATCTTTCAGTGTGTAGAATCTTGTTATTCTTTGGATTGTTACTTGGCTGAAATCCTGAATTTTAGAACTTAAATTAAAGTAGGATATTTGGAAATAGAGCCATAAAGAAATATAGTTTCTAGTTAATGTATATTTGAGTGCTTCTTTTGAAAAATGGAGTCATTTAAGGAATCATTGCATGATAAATACACCATCTTGAAAATATTTGTATTGTAATAGCATCTTTTCTTTTTACTTCATTTTTTTTCTGAGAAACTTGCTGGGGCTTATAGTCTTGGATCTTTTACTGTGTTAATTTAATGTCACTGAGGGGGTATGTGAAATAGAAACACATGTATTGTAAATAACTTTTCTGAAAAAGCAAAGCTTGTGCTTTGGTAAACAAAAGGATTGGAGGAGTCAAACAGTACATGAAGAAACATCCTTCAGAATTTTAGTTTAGTTCTTAATTTGTTTCATGAGGGAGAATGTACTCATTTTCTGATTGATGTGCTTCAATTGATTGATCCTTTTTGATTAAGCTCTGTTTTCATGTTTTCTGAAGGTTAATCACATAACCTCTGAGTTAACAAAAGAACCAGAAGAAAACTTTAGATTAATACACAGTAGTCTAGTGCAGCTACTAAGCTGTATTCCTTTAATTGAATGTAGTTCCATTCACTGATTAAACATTGGAAACAAACTTTATTTCTTCCTTATGTTACGGACCCGCTAGATTTCACTGAATGATGGTGTGGAAATTACTAGACATATTGTCATGATTTTCTCTAAATATCTTGAACACATTTTTCAGCGTTGCTTTTTATTATGCTGAATAGCAAAATTGTATCAATATTTTTTACTCAGTAAAGGAGAAGAAATAGGGATGAAATTATCTCTGCAATGCATGTGAAGTTGACCAAACCATTAGGAGAGCATTCAAGGTAAAAGACGGGAGGGAGAGCATTTTGGAGGATTATAGGTTCAGATTTCTTCTTTTTTTTTTTCATTGTAATGAACTTCTCAAAAAATCTTCTGTTAACTTGTCATTTTATTTTATTTTGTCATTTCAGGAGAGTAGAAACAGCAGTAGATCATCTAGTCCTAGCGTGAGAATGATCACTACCTCGGGACCAACCTCTGAAAAGCCAACACGTAATCCATGGACACCGGATGATACAGGTAATCCTCTGTTCATTACTTAATTTTTTTGCCTGTAAAAAAATTAAAATATTTATTTGTGGTGTGGGGTATGTGCTCAGACATTAATAAAAGTAATCAATGAAGATCATGGTTGTTTTTTGTTTAAATCCACTCATTACATTACTGCCTTGTTCTTCACGTACGCTTTAAGAATGCTTTTTTATAGATTGGTAAATTACATGAACTTGTAAACATTTTGCTTTTAAGAAAGTACTGTACATTGCAGTGGTAGTAGTATTTAATGAAGATCTTGTTAGCACTGGTTTTTTAGTATAGTGTGGTTTTGGGGAATGAGGGAAATAGACATCTTGGAACTTTTTGGTCTTGTCCGTTTGTATTTTGAATGCACATTTAAAGATTTCATTGCCCTGACATCTGGAATTAAATGTTATGTAGGTGAGTATCAGCTGGGGTAGGTTACTTCTGTCTATCATCCGTGTTGTAATTTTGCTTATGCAGAATATACAAGTGCACACAAAATTACTGGTTTTAAATGAACTAATGTGTCTGCAGAAACATTGTAAATACTTCTACTGTGGCATCACTGTTCTTTTGTTATGAAATAGGATTAAGAATGAAGATAATTGAATAGTTCAATTTGATTTTAAAAGTCGTAATGCATTCTGTTATGAAAAGAACCAGTACTGGACTGCAGGAAAACAATGGATCCCCACAAATTCCTTTTTAGAATATAAATAAAAAGTACATTTTTGTTACAGAAATTTACACATTGAATCTTAAACTTAGTCTCAAGATGGTACTTCACAGTGCCTCAAATTCTGTAACCTTTTTCTTGTGATCCTTTTCATCTGGATGATCAGACTCTTTTTCTGTAACCAACTGCAAAATGGAAACTCATGTGGTGACTGACTCTTGCACAAGCATATATATATATACATAAATATGTATGTATATTTGCACACTTGTATTTTACCAAATGTAAGGTGATTATGTAAGAGGAACTCTTTTTTCACTGTGTTATGGGGAGGACAACACACTCTTGTGTTCCACTGCTCTATTTTCTTCTTTCTGTCCTTTGTTCTTTGTCTGACCACAGTCAGTGCTTGTCACTCTTAACTTCCCCAAGCCCTTTCCCACTGCTACAGCCTACCCTGTGCCCTCTTCTGCAGCATGGATCCCGAGTTGCTTTAGGCCGTGAGCACTAATGGGAATTGCTGCCTCACATCGGAAGCAAGCTCTTACACAGTCAGTAGTTCGTTGGGAACTGAAAACTGCAAATCATAAGCCAGTGCAACAAAAGTTTGTGCCAAGTTTTTGGTCTTAAATGCAGCACAGCACTGGAGCTAAAAGTCAGGTCTGTTTTCTGGCCTACAGAAATCACTCACAGTATACTCAGGTAAATACACAATGTGCTATATGTATATTTTTTCTTGCTAGGTTTATGTAGGCCATGCACAAAGAATTGTTCAAATTTCTGAAGAGAGAAATAATTTTAGTTTTCTGTAAAAGATGCTACATTTTTAATTTAATGAAGCAAAGTGTTAAGACAAGGATGCAGCCGAATCTGGTCAATCAAGGAAAATTTGCAGTTCCGTGACATGGTACTGAAACGCTCGGGAATGTCATCTGAAGTATTTACATGTATTGATGTACGTCTGAACCATTGCAATGATTCCTTCATTGTAGCACTATTCATATATGGCAATAGTCTAATGCAGGGAAGGACTTCTCATGTTAATTGCATTTAAGGTACCGTGGTGATTAAGTTTTTGGTTTTAGGGTTGTTTTCTTTTTTTTTTGTTTGTTTTTACCACCTTCCAGTTTCCTTACAAGCATACACTTAACCACTTTTTCTCCATTCCCACCCTCTTATTTCTGTTTCCTTTTGAAGCTGCTCTTGGAAATAGCATAGTCTTTGAGGGCAACACCTTAGTTTCTCTACCACGACTACTCTGTGGCAGGTGCTTTTGGGGTATGGGTAAGCAGCCCCTTTTTTTTCCCACCTACCCTCCTCCATATAATCCTCTAGTAGCAATTACGCAGCTGTAAAATCAGTAGTTTCTCCATGTGTCTTTACTCCTGTGTCTCTTAAAGCTTAACAGTAACCTTGTGATCCCCAGATTATGGGCTACCAAAAGATTTCAGGAACATATTAAATCTGGAATGAAAGCTCTAGAGAAATCCAGAGTAACTGCAGTGTAACAGAGCAGCCATGCCCAGGAGACAGATTGTTTATTGGGTTCCTTGCTACCTACAAAGTATCTATACAGAGCAGAGAAGATGCCCTAGAGCATGTTGTGAGGAAGATACTCAGAGACCTCACTGGGAGCAGGTTTCAAAACTGAGCCGGAGGTTGTGCTTATTTTATTTTGGCAGAGCTGATTTGCACAGCTTCTAATTTTAAAGTCATTAGATGCATGGGCTGGCTGGCTGATCCTTCATAAGCAAGAATGAAGTGGCAAATTTTTTATAAACAGAAATGATTGCAAACTGTACAAAAATACTATTTTTAAAATCTGTGTGCTGTTACATGGCTTCTAGAAATGTAGGTTGATAACCATAATTTTTATTTCTTCTTGATGTGATAGACCATACTTTTGATGTTCTTAACTATCAGAAAAACAAAATGATTCATCTGCCTTCGGATTGGAATGCTGCTATTTCCATCTGCCTATCCACATTCAGATTGTGTATTGTGAAATTACTTAGAATTCTTGTTTTTGTCCTGTAAGAACAGAATTAACTCTTGAAAATACATTAAAGTTTTCTTGGTATTGTTACAGAGACCAATGGGTCAGATAACTCCATCCCAATGGCATATCTCACATTAGATCATCAGTTACAGGTAATAAATATACACTTCATTAGATTCTCAAGTTTGCGTTTTATTCTAACTTGTGACTTCGGGGATGCAAAATATAGTGCCACATATTTACCTGGGTTTATGTTCTGTCTAATTTTTGACCAAGGCTAAAAAAGATATATTATGTAATCTGAGATTGGTTGACTCAGGTTTGATCAAGCTATTAAAAACAAGCCCTGGGAAACATGATCCCTAAAACCAAATGTAAGCTGAGTTTGACTGTCAAAATCAGACATTATTTGCTTGAGTGTTACTGAATCAAATTGTTTTATAACACTTTATTTTTTGTGTGTGAGATTAAACACTGCTTTGATTTTTGTGACAAGTGTCAGATTAAAAACTTCAGATTTAAGTAAACTTTGACATCAGTGCAGTAATATTTTCCAGGGCACGGTTTAACACTTACTTTTAAAAGCTTACTGGTTTTTAAAAGACTGTTATAAATACACTGCAGAGACATTCTAACACACTATTTACTAAGACATCAGTTCATTAGTCTTTAACATGTCTGATTTATTTTCAGCCTCTAGCACCATGCCCAAACTCCAAAGAATCTATGGCTGTGTTTGAACAGCACTGCAAAATGGCACAAGAATATATGAAAGTTCAGACAGAAATCGCGTTGCTGTTGCAGAGGAAGTAAGTGAAATGTGTTTAACCTTTTGTGTTCTTCTGTGTGTTTCCTTTACACAAAGTCTGTGTATAAAAATAAAAATACATAATAAAAAGTAATAGTCACTGTGACTATTATTTCTGGCTTTATGAAGTAACATTTCACAGGGCGTAATTATTTTCCAACCTTAAACTCAGAAATACTGAGCTGCTCAGTACAGATAAAATATCTAGAGCAGGTAATTAAAAGTGCTAATCAGTAGCAAGACTCTTCTTCTGGACAAGTCCTACATAAGGTCGAGGCAAATCTCTGTATGTAACAAACTGGTAATGTTTGTTTCATCTCAAATGAAAGACCTGGACTGTTACAGAACCTTGGAATTTTATTTGCAACACTGTCCATTAAAATATTTTCAATTATAATTTGTAGATAATCGTTTAGTTAACGAATTATAGAATTTTGAGTAATATGTCAATGTTACTCATTTTGCAGTTAGTTTTAATCGTATATCTGACTTCTGTCAAGCACTGCATTTACAACAATATTATCAACACTCATATTTTTCTACCACGGGTTTAAGACCTAGTACTTAAAAACTGTTATGTACCTTCTCCTTGTGTACTGGAAATAAACTCTTTCCTCTTGCATTGTTTACACATTAAAGTAAAGCAGCTGCACATATTGTATTAGGTCAAAATTTATTGCTGATTCAGAATTTGAGTTCATAACAAGTTCTGTTGTGCTCTGTTTCCTGATGCTGGAGACCAGTTCAGAGAGGTCATAGTCACACACTAGACTGAATAATCAGCTTGTTACCCACCAATGACTGAGCCACTGCAGGCAAGCATCTGTTAACAGGGAGCTTGCCTTGGTGTTTGTGGATTAGCTAGTGAGAAAAATGTGTGTGTAAACCTTTTGTACAGTAGAAATAGCATACAGAATGGGGGGGAAACATTAAGATTGAACTCCTATCACATATTCGCTTTGGGCTTAGTATTCTAAGAACAATTTGGTTTTTTCACATGGAAGTAGAATTTTTAGATTTGATTTTTGAGAGATAATGAAGCTAAAGATAATACCTTATTTTATTTATGTTGTCCCTAAGGGTCAGTGAATTATTTTAAATATATTTGTTCAAAACTGTTAATTCTCTACTTTTAGATTCCTGCAGGGTTTTTTTTCCGAGGAAGTTTGTATTCACATTTCTTCCAAACTGTTTTTTCTTAGTCAGAATGTAATTGCCTGTAGGTGTTAAAAAATGATGTGATGGATGAATTTAATGCTGGTTAAGGTACTTGTTAGTTCAACCCTCATACAATTATTAAGTTTTATTTAACTGTAATTAAAAACCATATGGCAACAATTAATTAACATGAACTTTCTCCTTTGCTATTTTGTTGCAAAAATATTGTTGGCAGCTTGCCTTCTTGTCACCTCACAACAAAATAGTAAAACAAACTGCTACATCAGTTTTGAAGAATAAATTATAGCAAGATTATCCCTGTGTTTGGGCCTCTAAAATCTTTGCTAAAAAAACATACTGAACACTTACAGCATAAATAATGTGAAATGCCAGTTACAGAAGTAATTTCCTTGATTCTACTTTTCCACTGCTTTAGTAAGTTCAAGTCCAGATAGAAAATAGCACTTCACTAAAAAGTTACAAAAATTACTGCAGTTTTGTATTTTAAGTTGCCTTTTAGAGATCTAAAATGTACATATAGATACCTAAAATTGGAGTTGAAGACCTGTATGAAATTTAGTGTGGCTCCTTAGATACTTTACTGTGACCTGTAAAACTACATATGAAAGACATTATCTAAAGGACAGTAATAGAGACTGAGGCTCAATCTTTCAGCTATTTTAAAGTTTAAATGTGGATTTGATTTGGAAGGGAATTTTTCCCCAGACTACATTAAAGAATAACATTTTTTTGTCAACTTCTTTTAAACAAAATATCACCAGCTGTGAGTCCAGATTGATAATCAAATACTGATTTGAAACATATGAAGTCATCTACACACAAATAGAATATAAATGACAATGACCTTTTTTTTTTATTTCAGACAAGAACTAATAGCAGAACTGGACCAGGATGAAAAAGACCAGCAAAACACATCCCGTCTGGTACAGGAACATAAAAAGCTGTTAGATGAAAACAAAAGTCTCTCAACATACTATCAGCAATGCAAAAAACAATTAGAGGTCATCAGAAATCAGCAACAGAAACGGCCAGGCACATCATGATTTCCTGGGACCTTTCAAATGAAAAATATGCACAGAAAAGACTGATTTTTTTTTTAAATTGTTATTATTATCCCTTATTATGACAGCTCATGAGTGTTAGCTTCTGGTGTGATCTGTACTTGTCTGCTACACTTAACATCATTTAATTTTCTTTTTCCTAGGTGGACATCCAGTTCAACAGGTTAATTAAATAGGGTGAAAAAACAGTGACTTGAATTAACCGATAGCCCTCAGTTTAAAGCAAGAAGAGTGGCTGTTTGCATGCTCCTTGTGTGAAGGCTAGCCTAACAAGTGTTGAGGAGGCTGCTAAATTGTGAGACCTTATTTTTAGTTTTTGGTGGTACCTCGGTAAGAGCAAAAAAAAAACTTTCCTGTTTAAGAATGGTTTTTTTCCAGTGTCTCATCTCAAACTATTATTATGATGATTATTTTCATAATAAACTGAAACATGCACCAAGCTGCGGAGGTGATGTTGGCTGACCAGAGTAATTCATGATGCATTAGTGATGCCTTTACCTGTAGACATAGTGTATTTTTTCCACGTGCAAAATGGTAGGCAAACTGATGCCAGCATTCTTGGTTCAGTGCTTGATAGCCCTGCATTTTGAATAATATATTTCTTGTAATCTTGCATTCATAAAATATTTGAAGTAAAAGGCTGTATTTTGTTTACTTTCTTGGTGTGAATAACATGCAGTTTCATTTAAATACTGGGCAAAAGTTAGGAAGGTGATCACTGGACAGAGTTGGTCCTTGTATAAAAGAGAAATAATCAAAAATATGTAGAAGCGTGTTTTAAACTTTTAAAACTTTTGTCCCTGTAGCATCTTTGGAAGGAAATTCAGAAAGAAAATTAATACAGAACATGAAATACTTGCTCCCTTTATGTTTTTGCTCCCTTATTGACTTTGTTTTAGGAGGATTTTTTCTTACAACTTATTTGGTGAAAAGCATTTACCATAAATGTAAATAAGTTTGTTTTAGATAGGGTTGGGAGAGAGGAGTTTGGGGAAATGAATTTATTTTAAATAGCAAATTACAAAATGGAGTTGAGTATGCAAATAGTGGAAACTATTAAGAAAATGAGGGAAGTGGCTTAGATCTCCATCAGGAATCTCAGTTATTCCACTCATTTGAACATAGCTCAAAGGAAGTTCATCACAGAATGCCTGCTGCCTTTGTGACTGAAGAATTGCATTTAATGAACTCAAGTGGAATATGTAATGCTCAGTGTCGTTATTTACCATTATTACATAGGAGAAAATAATTACTTGTTTACATTGCAGATTTATTATTTGGATTATGAATTAACTTTTAACTGGTACAAAAATGAGGCACTTCTAAATATAATGATAAATTACTCCTTACATACTTACGTAAGTTCTTGATGTATTCAGTTACAGGCAGGGTTTTAATAACGCTTGCAAAAGAAAAACAGGAAATTGAAGTTTAGCTGCTGAGCCCTATAAATAAAAGAGAAGTAATCTGAAATTTGAAATACACTTATTTCAAATGAATGGTTATTCCTAAGAGCCCATGAGCAGAACTTGGAATAACCTTAAGGGGAAAATCCTTACACTATTTTCTCTTTCCCTTCCTGCCTACTTGATAAAAGCCATTAATACTGTTGTGCTTATTTGTGAACAGCAAAGATGATGAACAACTTACTGAACATCCTGTCTTGAAAATAAATCTATTGTTGGCAAACCTTGGGGAGTTGGAAACCTTTCCCTCATTTTATTTAAATAAAGGAAGGGTTCTTGTTCCCAAAACCTTACCAGATAATTTGATTAGTTAGCTGAAACTGATATTGGGATCAACTTAAGGGCACACATATTTATAGCAAAATGTAATTGGGGGAGAAAATAACTAGTATTAGGAATAGCACAAGTTATCCAAAGCATTGCTGTTCACATACATCTGTCTGTCTACCAAAATGGAGACACTCAGTGATCAGCAGCTTACTTAACATATGCTGAAGCATTAAGTAGAGCAGCATAAATACTGATGCTCAGCTTCAGAGGCATTGATAGTTACATGCACAAAATCATTTCCCAGGACACTTTTTACATTTTGATATGTAGTAAAAGAGATATGCTTATGGTAAATCAGTGTTGTATGTGAAAAGTCACTATATGGCAAGCTTTGAATAATGAAACTGAATGCAGTGATAAGTTAATGGTACATAATACAAAAGTAATTTCTAGCAGTTGCTTATGACTTTTCAGGGTTTACATTAAAAAGGGTCTCGGATTATAAAATAAGTGCTGTGCTACCATGCACTGTTGGCTTCAATCAATAGTTTGGTTTTACCACCCTAGTAATTTACAAAGGGAATTTGGAGTTTGACCTTTTGCCTTCAAATTGTTCCTTTCTTAATTCCACCAAAAATTAAAAAAATACTTGCCCAGATTTCTCACTGAGGTTTTCCACATGACAAAATTTGTTTATCATAAAAAAACCTGTAAGGGTAAAACACAGCAGTTTGGGCTCAGAAGAGTTTAACAGCCTAACTTTCAGTGACCTTTATTGTTTTCATAAGGCTCTTGTTTTAAAGTTGTTTACAAATGTACTTTCATTTTTCTGTTAAACTATTTGGACTGTTCAGGAACTTTTTTTCATGTACTCTTCTCTCCAGTTAAAGTTGTTCCTCTAATAATGGAGATGAAACATCTAGTTTTGGCTGGGCACTGCCTTCTCAGAAAAGGTAACAGGCTCTGCTTCTTGTTACAGTCTGTGTTCTGTAAGATATTGTGTAATTGAAGTATGCTTCTGTATACTATGCAGTTCTTCCAAAAATGCTTTTTTAGGCTTTTTGGTTTGTTATTTTTTCTGATGAGGAGTTGAAGATTGTAATTCAAAACTTGTACATAAAATGGTGAATGATTTCATATGATTCAGGAATGAGCAGTGTGGCCTTCTGTTACAGGGTTTTACTGCTTTGTCAGGAATCTAATTAATAAAAGCTGAGAGACTTCCACAAATATGTAGTAATGCCCCAACACTTGCCAGAGCATCCGTGATCTCTCATGGAATCCCACACTGGGTGGAAGATAATCATCGTGCAGTTGTTCCCACTGCCAAAAAAAATTCTTCTGCTATGAGCTCGTCCCTTCCTGTATGCAGAACTAGGGTGTAGGATGAATAGTCTTACTCATAACTGAGTATAAAGATACTTTAAGAATGCCACATCTTCCCTGTGGATGTTCTGCAAGAGATAAATGCTTGTCTTCTGTTGTTAAGTTCAGAAAACTTCCATTCCCTGGAACTTCTCTGTTTTGTTCATAATGGATGTTACAGCTTGAGAGGTTCCATTTCCATACCAGAGATAGAGATGCCCCCCATAAGAGTCTCATTCCCTGTGAAAACACAAAATTGTGCTTCAGATCTGTTCTGAAGTGTTCTGAACAACTTGAACCTTTCAGGTCCCGTGCTGTAGCTTGCAGGGAAAGTTTAAAAGAGCAAGGGGAAAGAAAAAGGGTGTGGCACACCCAATCCCTCAGAACACAAACATCCCTGCTGAACTGGTTGACAAGGAGGACCTTAGGAAAGTAAACCCACGTGTATGTATATGCAGATATAAACACAGTGTTATGTACTTGCATGTTCTTACCTACCTGAAAGGAGGGTGGAGCCAGGTGGGGGTCAGCCTCTGCTCACAGGCAACCAGCAACAGGACAAGGGGACACAGCCTGAAGATACACCAGGGGAGGTTTACGTTGGACATCAGGAGGAATTTTTCACAGAAAGGGTCATTAGACATTGGAATGGGCTGCCCAGGGAGGTGGTGAAGTCACTGTCCCTGAAGATGCCTAAGGAAAGACTGAATGTGGCGTTTAGTGCCATGGTCTGATTCGTAACAGTGGTGTTCAGTCATAGGTTGGACTTGATGATCTCAGAGGTCTTTTCCAACCTCATCAATTCTGTGATTCTGTAGAGAGCTGCATATATCAAATCAGAATTGATGTCTTTTTTTTTCCAAAATCAGAGCGTTCTTTAGTTTTTATTTACTTCAGTAATGTCACTAGATGGGTGATACTCTATGCCTGTGAAGATCAGGTTCTCTAGAGGCGGTTAAATACAGGTGTAAGAGTGCATCAGTTATTTTCTGTGCCTCTGTAGCAGTTCCCTGCATCTTGCAGGGACAGTTCACATTTCCCACTGAACCTGGAGAGATTTGCTACAAATGTTTTAACTTTGAACCTATATCTGGTCATGGAGCAGTACCTAATGAAAGAGCAAAACCGAATTTGGACTAAGTAGTTTTAATTCTTAATTATTAATAAAATACTGTCGTAAAATACTTAGAGCACTGCTAATCCTAGGGCTTTAGCCTAAACAAGCATTAATGAAGAAAAGATTTTTATTCATAGCTGTGTGCTCTACACTAAGTAGCTAAAAATTTGAGATACTCCAAAGGACACAACAGGCTTGTGTCTGCATAATTCCACACAGTTTGTCAATACTCCCCTTCTAATGTGAATAAAGGCAACCATGCACTTGAGAACCATTTCTTTTTACAGGTGGATGGAGAGGAGTACATCATAGAATCATGGAATCATTAAAGCTGGAAAAGACCTGGTGGACCGCAAGCTGCCCATGAGCGAGCAGTGCCCTTGTGGCCAAGAAGGCATGTGGTGTCCTGGGGTGCATTAGGAAAAGCATTGCAGGGTTAGGGAAGTGATTCTTCCTCTGTATTCGGTCCTGGGAGGCCACATCAGGAGTGCTGTGCCCAGTTCTAGGCTCCTAGTACAAAAGAGACCTGGAGCTCCTGGAACAGGTCCAGTGGAGGGCAATGCAGATGATGATGGGACTGGAGCATCTCTCTCATGAGGAAAGGCTGAGGTAGCTGGGCCTGCTTAGCCTAGCAAAGAGGTAACTGAGAATAGATCTCATCAATCTCTATCAGTATCTGAAGGAGGGTGTCAGAGGATGTTTCCAGGCTCTACTTGGTGGTGCCAAGCAATAGGACAGGAGGCAATGGGCAGAAGCTGATGCACAGGAACTTCCACCTGAACATGAGGAAGAACTTCGTTACTGTGCAAGTGGCTGAGCACTGGAACAGACTGCCCAGAGAATTGTGGAGTCTTCTTCACTGGAGATACTCAAAAGGTGTTTGGACACAATCATGAGTAGCATGGTCTAGGGGGCCTTTGGAGATTGGACCAGGTGACCCACTGTTGTCCTTCCCAACCTTACCTGTTCTGTGAATCCGTCAACACTGATGTGCAGCCTGGTGGAAATGCAATGGTCTTCTCTTTTCCTGGTCATGCTTTTCCCTCCGACTGATACTGAACAGGAAAAGCGATGGAGCAACTGCATGTAGACAGCTCTCCTGTGGCAATTGGGCAAAGGACCAAGTGGTGACTTGCATTCATATAACCTATGGGCTTAGCATGTGCAATGGAACAAAAGCTTAGTTTATACCAGAAAATTAGAAAAAATTTCCTAGCTGTAGGCAGCTTGAAGATTATATAATCTTTATATTTTCTCTGTTCAGAGGGTGGTGAGGCACTGGAAAAAATTGCCCAGAGAAGTTGTGGATGCCCCATTCCTGGCAGTGTTCAAGGTCAGGCTGGTTGGAGCTCTGAGCAACCTGGTCTAGTGAAAGGTGTCCCCACCTGTGGCAAGGGGGTTGCAACTTGATGATCTTTAAAGCTGCTTCCAACCCGAACCATTCTGTGATAAGGTGGATATGCCTAAGAGCCCTGTCTGGCTCTGTTCCTCTTCTTTCTCATTAAGAGTAGCAGTGTGGACTTCACAACTGTGGCCACCTTTGAGTGACGTGCAAAGCCACATGACTCACCTGGTAACTCCTGTGGTGTGAAAAGAGGGATGGCCAAAAAGGTGCTTAAGAGAAGGAGGTGAACCCTTCATGCAGCTTTGCTGCTGTATCTATACAGTAGATCCTTTAGACTACTCATACTCCCTTCCAAGAACAGGCAAAGTTGCAAAGATTAGGCTAAAAGAGGGAATAAATCATCCTATAATTTGGAGATACCTGTATTTGCAAAGCCACCACTGTGGAAGTATTCTTGTGATCATTTTTGCTCTCCAAGGTCCCTGGGGAGCCTGCCTGTGCCTGTCACTGAAGGTCTCCCTGAACAGATATCTGCAGAAAGTTAAACCTAGTTCATGCGAATCAGATTCCTATTCAAGTTTCTTACATCACCTTCATCATTAGCGAAGTGGCTGGGCACAGCCGGGAGTTGTTCATGAGGTAGGAGGTGTAGCTAATTTAGCTCATCCTCTGAGGGCTGCCTGGGCTGTGGGGCTGCCGGGAACAAACTGCTTCTGTCAGGAAAGTGCTCGGATGCGACCTCAGAAGAAGAGTTGGCGCCAGGAGCTGCTCTGGTCAGTGCAGCTGTGCTTTGCACCGGAGCACAGTGCCATGGCTGAGGTTGTAGGGCTGGTGGTGAGAGCAGGGCTGCTGCTCTTCATCAGCAGCCTTTAGCCACTGCTCTGAGCGTCCTTGAGTGCTGGAAGACACCAAAGCTGCTGTGAAGTGTGAGATTTACAGTGATAATTTTATGCTGATCAAAAACCCTAGTTCCAAAAAGATGGTTGAGGAGGGATTTGATTTATTTGTTTAGGGGAAGAAAAAAAATCGGGGTGAGGGTCATTGAGTGCGCTGTATCCCACATCTCAGGATCGGGGAAGTATGCCTGTAGCCTTGGCACAAGCCCTTCTCTGAGTGTGCTACCAAAGGAAACAAGTGGTGAAGGTTTTCATGGTTGCTTCCCTGGGTGCTCTGAGTTCTCAGACCTGAAAGGAAAAAGAGGAAAAAGCCTTAACAACACAGCTGGGGAGTTGAATGTGTCTGGCTTGTTGATAATTTTGCATATTATGCCATGATCCCCCCAAAAAGTGCTGGAGGTCAAACTGAGTTTTCCATCTCAGCTGCTTTAATTCAGTGGGTTTAGGACCATGTAACCTGCACCTCCTGGGCAAACCTCAGCCTTCACCTGGCCTTCACAGCTGAATTTCCCCTCCAAAAAGCAGAACTTTTTATCCAAATATTCCTGGAGCAGGACCTCAAGTAAAGAACTTGGTATCTTTTTAATAAAATCCTATCGCGGTAAATCACAAAAGATGCAAATAGTGATTAAGAATCTAACTTGGTTTTAATTGTCTGAAAACTCAGATTTTGGTGATTTTTTTTTTCTTTCCCTGGTGCTCAGTCTCACAGTGAGAAAAGATGGAAATATAACCAATTGCACACAGCTTTTCTGTAATCTATCCAGCTCCTACAAGTTTAGTCTCTGTCAGTGAGGTTCAGTGAGGGGTCTGGAGCACAAGTCTTATGAGGAGCAGCTGAAGGAACTGGGGTTGTTTAGCCTGGAAAAAAAGGAGGCTCATGGGGAACATTATCATTCTCTACAACTCCCTGAAAAGGAGGGTGTGGCGAGGTGGGGTTCAGCCTCTTCTCCCAAGTAATAAGAGGAAATTCCCTCAAGTTTTGCCAGGGGAGGTTTAGATTGGAAATTTCTTCACCAAAAGGGTTGTCAAGCATTCGAACAGGCTGTCCAGAGAGTGCCCATCCCTGGAGGTATTTAAAAGTTGTGTAGCTGTGGCACTTAGGGACGTGGCTTAATGTTGGACTTGGCACTGCTGGGTTGATGATTGGTCTTGATCTTTGTCATCTTTTCCAATTTAAATGATTCTATGGTTCTGTGATTCTATGTACAGAGTTCAGATAGTTGCTAAAGAAAGTAATAAAATACAATTTTAAAGAAGATGGTTCTTTGGAGGTTTAGCCCTTACTTGATTTATTTGGGGGCAGATTTCATAACAAGTGAGTCCTTTTCAGAATATCAGGGAGAACATCAAATTGATGACAGTAACAGCACATGCAAGAGTAGGAAGAGGGTATGTTTTTCCCCATTACGCAGGAAAGTAATTTATATCACACCAGCAGCTTCAATGACAAAATTTCTTATGAATGTTTTATGGTGATCAGTAACTTGCTGCTTAATGCTTCTTCATTTCTATTGGCTTCTTGCACAACAAGACAGCATTTCTCACAATTTCTTATTCCCTCCCCACTAAAGAAAATGTAACAGAATAAATTGAATCTATTAGTTAATTAATACTAATAAATACTAGTTAAACTAATAAATTATTAATTAATATTTAAGAAATCTGACTTTTGAAACACTTGGTAAAACAAAAGAACTGTCCATACTAGCAGCGTAATACAATATTATCTGTAGCAGCCCTTTGTTAGCCTGTGCTGCTCTGTCCCAAGAGCCCTATTTGCTTGCAAGATGAATGAGCCGAATGTTTTTAAGTGTGCTTAAAAGAAGTTTAAAGTGCTGAGTTACTATGTTCTGGTTCAGTGTCCCTCCTGCTGTGTAATAGACAACTGTGCAGTAGCTCTAAAATACATCTTAAATACAGAAGCATTCAGGCGAGGCATTTATTCATCTGCAATCAAGCCACCACAGCATCACGCTACATTGTGAAGTTTTTGCAAGATCATCGCAACAGATCTCTCAAATCTCAATGCCGTTGTCTCCATCGTCTGCTCTGTGGTCCAGCCTGAGCATGTCAAGAGAAGAAAAGTGGCCGCCTCCTTGAGCCAGTCAAAAATTGAATGCAACATCAGTGTTATTGTAGTCAGTTGCATAAAATATTGCTGTACAGTACAGCAATGAATTGCAGGCGATGCTGTTCCCTTATTAACTTGGCATAAATTCAAATCCCTTAAGAATTAGATGATGAACACTAAGCACTTTGAGCCCTCCTGAACATTTATGATTCAGTGGCTGGTATTTACTTGGACTGATATTCCCCGTGGTATCAGCTCAGATCCGATCGTTGTTCTGTGAGTGATGATAACGCGCTAATGCCAGCTCCCCTTTCTTTCAGGCACAGCAGAGGTCAAAAATTTTCAACACAACTGTAAGTAAGCTGTGACTCTGGGGATCTTTTCTGTTTTGCTCTGAAGAGATGTGGGAAAGAAAACTACAGTTTCTCTTTATTTACAAGAGCTGAGGGGGATTCTCGGGTTTGGAAAGCTTACCCCAGTGTATCAGGGCAGCAGTGAATGGACGATGTTCCTGCTGCTGTGAGCTTAAAGATACACAGCCTTCTTCATAACTAGGATCAGATTGTAGAGGGGTGGTGCTGTCTCCGCTCAGTATGTGGCTATTCTTCCCATACCAACCATTTTCCCAGAGCCCAGATTTGGAGTAGGTAGGTAGAGGACTGGTAGAAGTATTCACAAGGACACTTCCTCCCACTTGCTTCACAGGCAAGGGAGACACGTATTCCTCCACAGTAAATCAAGCTGTGAGCCTAATTCAGGGTCCTGAAATGGATGGTACAGAACACAGGTCTCTCTGCCTGACATGTGAGGCTGCATGTCGATACAGGAGAGATTACTTTCAGATGCCTTTAGCATTTGTGAATACCACAAGAACTCTCCATCAGCATCTGCTAGCGAGGAAAATCAGAGATAATACTACACTCATTTTGACCCATCTGTTTTGTTTCTCCTGCTGAACATTATTTTGGACTTCAAAATCTTTTAATAGCCGAATATATAATTGACCAGCACTTTTCATAGTATGAGTGCATAGCATAACTTGCCCTGTTATTTGGACCAAGGCTGATGTTTGATCTATAATAGCCACTTCTATCTAATTACCCCTAGAATTAGTATTATCAAGAGCAGCACAGGCCGTGAGTACCCTTTGCATGTCTGCAGGCAGGCTGCAGGAGAACCTGTGACACACGGAGGAGTCTCGGAGTCACCACAACTCTTCGGCTCAAAGAGCAGCAGGGTTGTTAACTCGTGGCAGTGATTTTGCAAGGTTTATGCCTACAATCCAGGCTAACGTCGCTAATTCACTCTTGGTTGCCACTCAGCAGACAAATTAATGGCGTGAGTCATTGTCAACTCCTACTAAATAAACCAGTGAACTAGAGATGAAAGGCTCTGTACCCAAGTTGTTTTCATTAATTGCACTGTGGGGCAAGGGTAGATTTAATTTCAACGACGGGAATATTAACCTCAATTCCTTTTCCTTAATTGAGTGTGGAGAAACAAGAGGCGTAAGCAAGGGAAGCAGAGAACAAGGACATGGGTCATTAGCACTGTCATCTGGTCTCACAGGCAGCAGTGCCTTGTAAAAAATGTCATTGCAGCAACCAGGAGGCAAAAGCTTGTTTGGCAATGCACAGAGCATAAGTAATAAGGACATTTACATTGGCGATTGAATTTTCACCATTTAGATGTACAAGTCTCAGCACAGGCTTATAACGATAAACAGGTAACTAGAGCCCATCTTGCAACGATTCATAGGGCAAAAACACAAGCAAAGTCCTGCAGAACCATCTCCACAGGTGATGCTGGCTCCATGGGAAGCCTTTAAGGGGAAAAGATGTGGTCATTAGGCCTACTTTTATTACTGATATATAACACTTGCAGAGCATTTCTCACCCAAAGACTTCAAATCACTTTCCAAAAAACCATGATTACAGAAAAATAGAGGCTCAAGGGAGCACAGCTGACCTTCCAGAAAGGAATAAGTATTTGGGAATAAGATTCATGTTTCCTGCTGTCATTCCAATAATGTATGTGGTGGGCTCCAGTGATTCTGTCACTGAATAATTATCAGTCAAGCAGCACAGTTCAGGAGAGATTCCTGGATCTAGCCAAGCTAGATCCAGGAAACATCCTTTTAGTTAGCAAGGATTGGGTACTTCTTAAATTACTCAGCTATTTGAGTTGATTAAGCTGATGTGAATGGAAATAAACCAATCACATACCAGGTCAGCTGTTGTTGTGAAAGTGGGAGAGCAGTGAATGAATGGGTACATCTTTTGGATATGCATAGCAGGGTGATGAAATTACATCGTAGTATGAGATAAGGTGTCTCCTACATATAAAAGGCTTTAATAAAAGACCACGACTTTTGGGCTTGCTACAAACTAGCTGACTGTGCTTAATCTTGTTCAGGATCATAACTGTTAATGAAATAAAAAACCCAAGAGGCAACTTTCTGGTAATGCCTCAAGGAACTTCATAGTTCAAGGACGGAGTAAAATATTCTAAACCAAACACATTTTACTTGATAAAAATTCTGCAAAATAATTTTAAAATTAAGGTATCATTTTTTGTTGACAGAAGAGGTTAACAGAGATCTATTTATGCTATACACTTCATGATTGTTGGTTGGTACAAGTGACTGTACTTAATTACATTGAAATGCTGTGCAGTTAGGAAAGAATGTGCCTAAAGCTGTATCTCCACATGCAGTGCTCATCGGAAGAAAGAATTCCTCACCAAGCTCAAATTCTTTTTTCTCTGCTATTTAGAACACATGAAACATAAGATCATCTTCATTTTACAAATCTAGCAGTGATTGCAAAGCTGTAAATAAAAATGCAATTCTTTCTTGTGATGCCCATGAGTGAGCAAACCAAAATTAAATAAAAAAATGTTTCACTTACATCTGCAGAAAACCTTTAGGGCTCTACAGAACAGTAAATTGTGGGAGTCTCTTGACTTAGCTCAGTTACACTTGGCTCCCTGGAGGCTCATCATTTTGAAAGAACTGTGGCCTACTTGGCTTGAGAAACCAGGCCATACTCCCTTTACTCGGAAAAAAGTAAAAACAAAATATTAATGCCAGAGTTTCTTGCAATCATCCAAAGCACACAGTGAATTCGGGAAGGTAGAGCTGGAACCCAGCACACTATGGATGGCACTGTTCTGTGTTTACTCTCACTGTATCATTGCTGTTTAGTGAAGATCTGATTTATCATCTCTTGCCGCGAGAATTCACCTCTCCTGGAGGACATCTTCGAGTCCTGCAGAAATTTCTGTGCGTGCTCAGCTTGGGGTTCTGTTACCCACCCTTGGGACTCCTGGCCAGGGAGCCAGCCAAGGCCGATGCCTGTCCAGTGGAACGTGCCCACAACCCGTGCCACCTATGCCCTAAACTGTGATTGAAAGGATCAGTCAGGTTTTTGATCAATGACTTCTTCATTCCCAGCTCTGCTTTCTTTTTCCCATATTCTTCATCACTGAAGCTTAGCTGAGGACAGAGGCCTTACGTCATCCCCTACCTGTCATCTCTGTAAGACTGGATATGAGCACACAGGAGTTTTAAACTACCTAATCATTGACCTTATTTGCCAATATATAGAAAAAAATACATGATCGACACACATTAGCCTCTCAATTCAGGCAAAGTGAAAAAGAAAAATGTGCTATTCCTTTTCAACTGAGGACACTAGTATTCAAAAGCAGTATTTTTTCACTATGTAAGTGATCATAAGCGCAAGTAGCTTTCTGCAAAATTTCTCGGCGTCAGCTTTGCAGTAGCCAAGATGCAGCATTTACGCTGGATCTGCAAGAAACTGCAATAAATTTGAAAAAATTAATTAAACAATACTGAGACTGCCAGCAGAGGCTAAATTACGTCATGCTGTAACCTGGATTTCCTGGAGGTGACAGACTTCTCCTGAAGGAGGACTGAACAGCAGGAGAAAGCCCTTTTTCTGAGTTTTACTGCTCACAGAGCCCTTCAAACCATGTAATTCTGCTCTGTAACTGTGATGAGACCCTGAGTAATGACCTGTAGATGGAGAAATTATGCCAAATAGCCCTCATAATCTCTTTTGTGCAAGGCAATTTTTCCCTTGAATTAACATGCCAGAGCACTGAGGACTTCATACTTACTAAGACTTTTTGTCTTGCCATTTCCCACAGAGCAGTGAATTTTGTGCTACTGAAAGCTGTGATTATGCAAAAATACGGCCTTTTTTCCCCCCTTGCCCCCAGAGGAATATCACTCCTTCTGAAGAAGCAGCTTTGCTCTGCAAAGAGAACCTGGCAGGCTTGGTAACTTAAAAATTTGATTGCCAATGAGCAAGTCTTCAGTTGTGTGCACATTTCATTTCAACGCAGTGGCCTGGGAACATTCTCAAGCTAATTAAAATACACTAAGTAGTCAGCTGGTGGTGCTGAAAGCTCCTTTACCGCTTGGAAACGGGAATTGCAGTGGTTTCCTCCTTATGGTCTGGAATTGTTGGGAAGGAGCATCACATGGAGCCTATTCAATGCACAAAGCCTCTCTAATGGGTGCAAAATGAATTGGGGTTTTTTTGTGTCTGAAATCAGACATTGCTAATAATGTAAGAGCAAGGAAAATGTGCTCTTGGGGAGAGGCTGGGCTTTGCAGCTACTACAAAGAGCCTACTCAAAATCTAGGCTGACCTTGATTGCAGCTGGACAAGCTTGGACTCAAAAAAAAAGTTGGATTATGTCCATTAAGAAGTAGTATCTCAGAGGTATCTGAAATTAACCTGTATTTATTTTAACAAACACCCCATGTGTTTCTTTTGGTTTAGAATTTTCCACACTTAAAACAACCCAACCAAACCATAGCACAGTACCTAAGTCACAAAGGTGAATCACTGGAGCAGCCTTTGAAATGACCAGAGGATGCTTGCAGCACTTGCAGCAGCTGCCAAAGAGCAGAAGGACAAGTGCAGGGCTCTCCTGCTCTGTCATAAACCCTGACATGAGCCTCCATATCCATAGTGGCTGCTTACCTTTAACCCTGAGAAGTTCAGAAAGCACTTGCTGGAGTCCAGCTTCTGTTTCAGCAGTGAGCAGGGCTCTTTAGAAGGCAGAAGTGGGCTTTCGCACCACGCTCATCCTCCTACCTGGCATAAAAGATGCAGATGAATCACTTGGAGGTGAAGCATCTCTGCATTTAACTACATGCTCCCTCTGACTATCTTTTTGCAGCACTGCAACCTTTTTAAACTTACCAGTGATTTACCAGAGCGTGACAGAGAGGAAGATGAGGTGCGTTTTTACATTTCCTTCTGCCAAATGAGCACACAGTCTCACAGTCACCTACGGAAACTGGAAGGGTGGAAGCATGAATTTTCCTTTTCCCATTGCGATTTAAAGAAAGTATATGGAAACTATTTTGGTGGATCTGCAATCTGTATCTTATTTAAAATTAAAATTGTCCATTGAATAAATTTCCATTTACTCCAGCAGAGCTCTGGTGATTTACATCAGTTAAGAATCAGCTCATCATTTCCTTTAAAGCTACTTATATCATTCTGTGGTTATGAGCACTCTACAGAGCATTTAGGCTGCATTTTTAAAGAGTAGATACCCTCGGCAAGCTTCCTCTTGCAAATACAAGTCTGAAGTGATATTTAAGCATAAAAACATGGTTAATTTTCCTCTTCCAGAGATTTTAGTGAGGTTTGGCGCTATTTTAGATTCAGTGATCTGTTTAATAACATAGAAATGTTTCATCCTGTTGGTCTCTGTGTCAATGTTTGTTCTTTATATTATGTTTTAGAAAAAAGTATTATGACAAACCATTTTATTTAAACTCAGCATGTTCAACAAGGCTTTCCTGAAGCTCTGATGTAATATCAATTATTTAATAAGCATGGAGCTTACAGCTTAGCTAAAGGTTATCATCTATAGTAGATACATCTGCTTGTGTTTTCCTCAAAGCCATGCATTTTGACCTTTTTTGCTACACAAAAGACTAAACTGTTTCTGTGTCTGTACAAACTATGATGACACTGTGGTTTTCCCTCTAGAGTCTGCAGTGCTCACTTTACATGATCTTGAATTTAAAAAAAAATAAATAAATTGCATCAGGTTTATGCCAGAAAATAAATACAAACACTGCTGTACTCTCTTGAACATTGTCATTATGATGTAAAAATTTATATTAAAACCAATTTTGTACACTGTCAGACTGTACCACTCCCCAGGACAATGTTCCTCTCAGAGAAATTCAACTTTTCTAGCAAATGAGACCATTTCTAATGAGATAACACTTTCTCAAAGAACCAGATGACTTAGAGATCTGAGCTCCATGCTCAGCAGAGTGTTTGGCATCCTGAAACCTAGGTTTCACCTGAAGTCAATGGGACTTGCATTCCCAAAATATCAAATTGCTTTTGAAGATGAGTGCCAGTTGGCCAAACCATTTTTATCTGGAATAACAGTCTCATTAAAAAAATTCAGGCCTTTTGGCAAATGTATCAGCAAGCCAGGGACACATTACTATTACTTCTTCTGTGGTCATTGGTGCCCCCAAACTTGGGGTGACACAGACCACAGAAAATTGACACCTAACTTTCCAGATACAAGACTGAGCATTGTTGAAAAGTGGTCCAGTAATCCTACACGCAGGCACTGGGGAATGGGGCCCAGTCACCAGCAGCAGCCAGAGGGCTCAGTCTTCCAAGTGCATACATTTTTTCTTTTTAAATGGGACAAAGGCTCTTAAAACATTGGGTGTATGTAAAAATTTTTGCCTGGTCCTACCAGAATTACAATTCCAAAGACATAAGGAGGCGTTTTATGTTTGCAATGATAACCCAGAGCTGCTTCATTTTAGTATCTGGGGGTAATTTTTATTCCCAACCCACCTCTCTTTCCTAACATGAAAAGGAACCTCCCCACTGGGAAGAAAATTTCCTAAACTGATGCTCAGTGCTATGGTATTTTGGAGTCCGATTTTGCATGTGGTCAGCTGAGATGTTTCTCTGGTTTACTCAGAAAGGAATATACAGCCAAGGCTCTCCTCATGGGAGAACTCTCTTTGCTCCTTCCATGAACCTATACTGAAGCAGGTAGGAAACATTAGGCAATCTATTATTTTTTTAAAAAGATTGTTTAAACCAGAATGCCTGGAAGCACCTTAACTCTAGACAACTGGAAATCATTTTCTAAAACCTCTTATTCACTAAGAATCATTTAATTCTTCGAAATCTAGTCCATTTTCAAGTAATTTTCTACAACAAATGGGACCAGCTCAATCTGTTCTTCACATTTTAGTAATTTTAAAGGACATAACTGAATTTTATTTTAATGGTAATTGCAAACTCATGCAGAAAATGTAAATGCACCCTTCCCGATTAGCTTGCAGCATAAACCACGGCTTCTATTAATGTATTCCAATTTGTAATTCTTTGCACAGTATGAGATTTGAAAGCTGTGATTAAAATTAATTAGGTTAAGTAAAGTTTATCCCCCCTGAGCACTGCTATTTGAAGAAAGAAATAGTAAAACACTAGCTACATCTGGCACCGCAGGAGGCTAAAGCATCACGAGGCGTAGCAGCATTGCTTTTCCAGAAGAGTTGCTTAGGCTGCTTTTCTTGGCGAACCTTAAGCACAGTGTTTCCTCCTCTAAAAGCCAATTTGGAGCTGTTGAGTTACGCTGTGCCTCTTTAAATGCTCTGGAGCGACAACATCTGTATGAGCATCTGACAAACCAATTTTTGTAATACAGGGGTTGACACTAATTTGCATCATCCCTACCTAGCTAAGCATTACAGTGGTGCCCCACTGCCATGGGAAACAAGCCTCACAAATTCAAGAGGCAGTAGAAATGCTGTCCTGAGGGAGCCCCCAAAGTTTCTGCTCGCTGGTGTATTTGGTTGTTCTTGGAGGGGTTTCTGCCAAATCCTTTTGAAAGTATTTTCTCCCAGAGAAGGAGTATTTGGATAAAACGGAGCGTAAGTGTTGGGAACATTGAGCTTTCCGTGCTGGAAAGACCTTTCTGAAAGAAAAGACAGTCATACCTGATCCCCCCATTCTGCTCCAGAGACAAGGACACTAGTTCAAAACACTGTGTGATGCGTCTGTGTGCAGCCTGATTTTAGTTGCTCCCAAAGTGGCAGCCAATACCTCAAAATCTGGTCTTTTGCCATTCTCTATTCCTTCAGAGCAACTCATTAACTAATTGAGCAATTCTTCATCAGGTGAAGCCTTTTGCAATCAGCATCTGTCACAGCCAAACTCCTGTATTAGTTACTGGGTATTGAATATGCTTGACCTAATAACCAGGTCTGTGCCAGAAGCAGGAAGGTATTTTTGGAGACTGATGCCATTGGTGACTCAAGACGAAGCCTTCATGCCTCTCTGATGAGGACAGGCTGTTCCCATCAGGGGAAGGTAAGGGCAGTGTGCCAGATGACAACTCCTGAAAATGTTTTGCCCTGCCAGTCAGTGCTCCCTTTGCCTTCTCTTCCAGATGGATCTCATTAGAAGCTGTACCAGTGGAGCACTTCCAGCTCCTGTGAGCCATGTTCCCATGCCTGGAGTCCCTCTGTGTTTGTGTGTTTACCAGGATGCAGCTCAGAAATTCAGTCAGACGGGAGAGTGAGGAATGGTAGGAGATGCATCCCTGCAGAGGGCAAAGCACAATGGGCTTGGCCCACAGCACCCACCAGGCACCCCAGAAGAGAGCAGAGGGGCACACTGGCACAGGGATGTCTCCCAAGGTAAGCCAGTTCAAAACTGGATAAAAATTTTAGAGGAATTAGAACACTGAAATCTAAAGCCCACTCTAGGTCAGCAGTGAAGTCTGAGAGGAAGCTTTCACATAACTATCTCTGATTCTGCTATGGCATCTGATTAGGAAAGAAATGGAAATTAATTTTGCTGTTGTTACCCTTGTTCTAGTCCAGTACTAAAAAGGATGGCAATAACAAAAGTTGTGGTGTCTTTCTCACCCAAACAACTTCACTCTCTCACAGTGTGCAGTCAGGCACTGTGCAGAAAACTCAGTCCTGGTGAAAGCCTAAGGCCAAGCTACCACACATGATGGAGAAGCCACCACAGGCTGGCACGCAAGGAAAAATTGTTGTTTCTGTTACTTTGATATGAGAGTTGAAAAAGAAGAAATGGGAAATCCAATTAAAATCAAAATGCATTACACTGCCTTCCTGACAGCAATTTCTGAGCAAGAATTTCTTACTCTCTATGGTCTTTCTGGGTTAGAAAGTAAGACCAGAGAATATACAGACGTGTAACCCTTTAGCTATGAGGCTGCCCAAGATGGTGAAAGCACTGCCACCGGGGTGGTAAACAAAAGGGACTGAAAAAAAAGACAACTTTGCAATACTGTCTAAAGCCACAGGCTCCATGAGGCAATTCATGGTTTCCCAGGCTCACAAGGAAGCTCTGCAATCCCCAGGTCTATCATCCTTTCAACTCAGGCCAGGGAGTTACACCCAGTAATTTTTGGTGCAGGCCTGTAATTTACCTGAGCTACTGCTCAGTGCTTTAGCCAAAATGGCAAGGGGAATGGAGGGAATATTGTTAGCCTTGGCACAACAGTCACTCTGTACTGAGACATCAGGAGGCTGCAGGGCCCATCAGATGCAGTGCCTCTGGGGTGTGTGCCATGGTGAGGCAGCTCAGGAGGGCTGTAGCTGGCTGAGGTCTGCCAGTCCCCTCTGAAGGATGTCCATCCTACTGGGCACTGAAGGTCTTGTTGCACCCTCCTGTCCTTGGGGCTGTTGTCACAGGAACAGAGCAGGTCTGAGTCTGCCATTCAGTCAACATCAAGGAAGAGACCATACATAAACCAGAAGCCACTTGACTTGCTAGGGACGAAGTTCTACTTGAATTTTTTAATTCCGCTCCTTCTAGCTGTCCCTTTATCCTCCTTTAGCTCTCTCCTTGGCACAGCACTGATACCATGACCACTCCTCTCTTCCTGCCCTTCTGCTCCTCACCCCCACTCCAGCCAACACAGGATGAGCAGCTTGGGTTTGCTGGTTTATTGGAGGAGTCTGAGAGCCGGGTGGGAAAAGACATGGTCGTTACAGAAAAAGGATATAAATAGGGCATGATGGTTGGCAGTGCTGGCAGCACATAGGTAAGTGGGACTGGGAGCTATGCATGGTGATGGATAACAATGGGAAAAGGAGAAGCATTGCATTTACATGGGACTTCAGCAGCTGTCAAAGATTCATAGAAGTGCAAAAAGTAACAGCTAGCATGATAAGAGGAGTGTCTGCTCCCTAGCATTCATTCACCCATTCATTTCAGGGAGCATGAGAATGGCCAGTCTGAGCCATTACAGAGGTCTCCCAACCCTTGCAGCCTATCTTTGATGGATGCTTAGAGAAACAGGGCATAGATGATGAGATCTTTCTGCTTTCAAAATATCCTGGGCTTGTGTGAGCAGCTTGTGCTTCCCTTGAGCTGGAGGTTGCAACATAAATCACCGTGTTCCATGAACCTTCATAGCTGCTGAAGTACAAAACAAAACCAAACTGCAAAGCATCTTGAAAACTGGATCTTCCCATGTGACACTTAC
The DNA here is from genome assembly GCA_013397975.1 of Machaerirhynchus nigripectus. Classification (NCBI taxonomy): domain Eukaryota; kingdom Metazoa; phylum Chordata; class Aves; order Passeriformes; family Dicruridae; genus Machaerirhynchus; species Machaerirhynchus nigripectus. Next base: position 180,177 of record VZRQ01005882.1, read on the forward strand.
TCTAGAGGGCTCCCTTTTGCCATGTACTTAAAGGAAGAAGGCATGACGTCAAGAATTAGGCAGAAAAGGCTGGCGAGAATAGTTTTCCCATTCCTCCACAGTGCAATATTTTTTCAACAATTACATGTTTCCTATGAGGAGGATCCCTTCATGCACTCCCAGTGCAGAGCTGGCTTTACAAAGCTAGTTCATGAGTTGCTGAGATGAGCACTAACCTGCTGCCTTATCCAGTGCTCTTACATGAGCTTCTGCTCTGAGCACTTTAAAATTTTGAGGAGTTGTTTGTTTCTTGGCGGTTTTTTGCCTAATGCCTGAATGGTGTATTCTGGGGAAAAGACCATCCTCCAGATACGAGATCTGAAGAAAGGATGTGACCAGCTGCCATACGGTAGCAGCGTAAACTCTCACTGACCTGCATGATGTCATGGTCCCGAAGTGCCAGATTAGAAAGGTTACTCTGCATGTGGGACTTTGCATAAGGACAGGTTAATATGTTTCTGCTGGCCTGGCAAAAATTCATAACAAATCTGCAATTCTGCTTCAAAGATCACCATAAACAATTCAGTGCTCTCGTTAGTGTCTACACCCTGCAAATGTTTAAACCACAAGAAACCACAAACCGCAAGAAACCTGCGAACTGAATAAACAGCTGCTGCTCCAGACTCCAAATCAAATGTACAATATTCTGCTAATAGACATGCATTTGCATTGCAAAAGCAGATTTCATATTGCCAATATCTATGTCACAATTAAATTGTAGCTGAGCTTTTAGGTGTTTAAATGAATTCATGATAATATACTCAGGAAAATTATGGTTTCGATTAAAAAAAAAGGAAGCTCTAAAATGTCAAAAGATAAAGTGGCACAGGATGTGGATGTATTAACATCTCAGGTAAATGGGACTCATTAGCTACAATATTTCATACTTTACAATATAAGGTATGCACATAAGAAAAAACTCCCTTGGGCTTTTGCAGCGCATGAGCTTTCTAAGTCTTCCCCAGTGTTGTTGCCTGAATTGTTTTAACACAGACCTTCAGTGTATAATTCTATCTGTCCTCACACTGAAGAAAACATCCCCCTTAGTGCTCTTGTCCTTGGATTTGCTTTTGTGGCTGCATACAGGGCAAGCGAAGAGGAGCAGCCATCGAGGGCACATCCACGCTCTGGGACCGGCCAGTGGGGCATGCTTGGGGAACCATGTCAGAAGCAGAGCAGGTATGAGGTGATCCTCCTCTCACCTCACAGTTACCTGGGACCTGGGAATCTCTGAAGAAAGAATGAAGAGTCTGAAGCTCCTTAGTGGGTCTTTCTGGCATGAGTTTTCCTCAGTTCTTCCCCAAATGTGTGACACCTTTTCGACAGGCGTGTCAGGGAAGGGCAGGTCTCATGGGAGGTGCACAGCCATGCCAGTACAGCCCTTATTACAGCTGAGGGGAAAGGAGCAGAGAGCTATTCAACAAGAAATTGTTTCATCTTCTGGCTGATGAGTGAGTCATTCATCAGAACAGCTTTGATCAGGCTGATTACAGCCACCTTAGTAAATAAAATGTGCCCGAGACTACTTTCAGAGTCCAACACCCACCCTATCACAGCATGCAGGTAATCTCATCCAGCTATTGCAGTCTGCCAGGAGTACTCCTGGAGTATGCCTCAGCACTGAGGAGAGAGTTCTGCTGTGTCAAGACCTTGCTAATTAACCATGCAGACCATGACATGCCCCTTCTCAGGCCCTGTTCCTTGGCCGCTGGAGCTTTGTAGCAGAGGCCTGGCTGTTGTGTCTGACCTTCACAGGAGGAGAGTTTGTAACCCCCAGAACACCCGTGTAAGTCAAAGCTGTGCTTGTGTAAAGGGAAGAGTGGGTCAAACAGGAGAGATGGTAGGTCACAGCAGAGCTCACTGGTTTTCTTAGCAAAACCTGCTGAGCTCTGCAGAAAAGGACAGCGGGAAGTGCCTTAGGGGAAGAGAGAAGCTTGGGCCAAAGCAGGAGCTGAAATTCCTGGTGTAGGTCTCAGTGAAGGTGGAGAGACCAGCTAGCGCAAAGACAGGTGGAACGGAAGAGGAACCTGCACTAGGAAAACTGGAAAAACTCAGCAGCACCCTAATATTTCTATTGGTGATGTCCACAGAACTGCAAAGAGACAAACACAGCTGGGGAGCAGATTGAGAGGGGAGTAAAGAAATGCCAGGAGCTGTGAGCAGTGAGGAGCTGGCAGGCTGGAGGTCTGAGGAGAGCTGGGGTGACAGGAGCAGGGAAGCTGGGGTTGCTGGTGAAGCCCTGAGAAGGGCGAGGGGAAGGCTGCCCTGGAAGCAAGGCCAGCAGACAGCCAAGAGGAGAGGATGGAGTGTGTCCCCTCCACGTCAGGTGGCTGCAGATGGAGGACAGGAGCAGGGGACAGGCAGCCAGGCAACAGGCATGGAGTCACACTGACCTCCCTCTTCCTTCTTGCTATCTTGTGGGAAGATTTCTTCTACCAGTTTAGTCTCTTGGGAGCATTTACTGAGTGATTTTATCAGCAGCCTGGCTGTCAGTGTCCTGATTAGGGTGTCCACTAGCAGGAGAAGGCACAGCCCATCTCTCAGCTGACACAGTCCCACTGGGTGGAGTGTCCCCTGTGAGCATGAGGAGGGGCACAGCCAGAACCCAGCTCACACATCCTTTAGAAAATCTGTTCATGTGGATTTCCCATTCCTGACACATTAAAAGTTCACATGAAATAGGAACTTGGATCTGAGCTGCCTCCAGCTTTCATCAGTTTGAACCACCCTAAATTTTTGCCTTTTCAAAGTTGTCCTCTGCAATTCTGAAATAAAGTGAAGGTTTGAGTGCAGAGCTTCTCCTGTCTTTTTAAAGTGCTCTAACCCACATTCACCCTGAAGTCTGGGACTCCCCTGACTTCAGTGTTGATCTTTGCACTGGTCTATAAGACAATACTCTAATAAAAAGTGTCAGCACGAGAAAAATGCTGGAAAGTCAATCTTGGACATAAAGGTTGGTGTTGCAAAAGGCCCTACCCTCCTAGCCGTCTTGGGGAGAACGCCATAAGCACAATAGCCACTAGGTGCCACTATAAGCATGGCTTTATATTTAGAAATAAGATTTTTTTAAAAAAAACAAAGTGAACCGTCAAGGTTGCTAATTGGAAAACAGTCCTTTCAGTTGTAGTGGATTTCCTTTGTACAGGACAGCTTTGCTTTAGAATTGCCATTTTCCTGGGCAAACTTTCTGTTATGTCTCTTCATCACGATCACCATCCTCACGAACAACATATCAAAATGTACTTGTGTGTAAATGTGATTACACCTTTGTGTTCTGCCCTTCCTGGGCCATCCTCCTCAGGAACAGCTAAAGTAGAAATTACCTTTGGCATTCTTTCATGCATCTTTCAAAAGCACTCTCCTGGCTTCCACCAGGGAGACATTCCCGTGTCACCTCAGGCAGAGAAGTGCATTGCAGTACCAGCAGTGTGCTTTGCAGCACAGCATCATCAGCCCCACGCTCCTGTGCACACTGACCCCATTTCCTACAGGACAGGGAAGGACCATGGCTTAATCGGCCTTCACCCTTACGGCCCAAAGAGCTCTGCCCATTGCAAAATTGCGAATGGCCCAGGATCCTCTGGTGGAGGAGCTTTTACACTATGAAGAGCAGCACATCTGCAGGGAGGGCAGGAGAGGTGGGATACACAGGCACGGTGCCAAGACCCCATCACATCCCAGCCATTCCACATTGTTGGCCCCTCCAGTACTCTGCAGTGCCATAGGACAGGAACAGGCCTATCCCAGGCTGCTCCTCTCTCCACAGAAAGAGGACTTTTCTGCACCCTAGGAGTCTCATGCTATCAAGGCATCAACCACATGCCCTCTCCACCCCACTGCAGAGGCCAGACACCCACCCTCCACCCCAGAGTGCTGAGCAGTCACATCTGATGCTGCCACAAGCAGGACACGCACGCTGCATGTCCTGATTAACCTCCTTCCTCCCCCACCTCGCCCAGGGAGATGGTGAAAACAGCACTGATGGTGAAGGGGAAAGCCTTGCCCCCACGCACCGCATGTGACTGCACCCCAAACCCTGAGAGCCCGCAGCAGCAGTCCCTGTGCTAATCTCCGGCGTGGCTCAGCGGCCTGGCGCGGGCCTATGTGGGTCTGGGCTGTCCTAGGCCAAGCTACGGCTGGGAGTGATCCTGAGGAAACGAGGTTTTCTTGCTTGCTGCCAGTGTTGTGAGCCGGAGTCCGAAAATTAAGCAATGATTTCTCAGCCTCAATTAGTCATCTAAGAGACATCTATTTTAAGACTAGAATGAACCTCATCGTGGATGTGGAGGTATCCACCGTAATAGGTGGATAAATTGATGTAGGTCGTGGAAAAAAGGCTTCATTTTTAAAATTTCATCACAGTTTCAGATGTTCACTATTTACAATTGAAAAGCCCAATGGAAACTCTTGCTATTCACTGACAACCCACATCAGGTTTTAGAGCTGTTTTTGAAAAGTAGAAAGGGTATTTGGCCAAGAACTGGTGGTAAATACTGAAGATTTTGATGGGTTTTCCCACTCATTAATTATTTCATTTGAATGCAGAGGAGGTCTGTGGGATTTAAGAGGAAACACACCATCCTTATTGGTGTTGTACCTCTGTTACCATGTTTGAGTTAACATAAAAAGAATGGTTTTCTTCTGATCATTTTCTAGTTATTTTTAAAAAGGAAAGCAGAGTCTTAAAAATTGTGCACTTAAAAAGTTTTTTCTTCTATTTTTACCTGAACAATTGAATACTTTAAATCCAGAGCTTCTTCCCAAAGGGCATTAATAAAAACTGACAAATTCAAAAATGGATAGGAAGAGCATCGGAGATGAGCACTTGCTGGGCAGACATACAAAAAATGAGAAAAAGTATCAATTCTCATGTGAGTCTTCCCCTTTGGGGCGGTTGCAGACACCAGTGATCCCCATTGCTTTTGCAGTAGGGTTGGTTGCCTGCTTTACCCTTTAGAGATGTGCCTGCTAGAAGTCCCAAACCTTCCCAAACCATTTGCAAATGCTTCTAAGTGGAGCAACTATCTCTATTAAAGCACTGAAAACGAAGTTTTTTCCCATGCACTCCTGGGATACTCTCTATTTTGGCTTATATTCAGGAAGGCAATTAAATATGTGCTAACTCTATGCTCATGAATAGTCACATTGAAATTTAAAGAATTACACATGCCTAAGTGCTTTCTTGAATGAAGCCCAAAGTTTGTATCCCAAAGAGAGCTAGAAACACTGTGGCTGAAAGCCACACACTGCCCTGAAGGCCATGTCAAGGGAGCTGCAATTCAGCAGACACTCCCAGGAGAGTGTGGGGAGTAAAGGAACAGAGTCCAGATTTATGGATGTTGCAAAAAAAAAAATTCACCATTTTCCATTTGCAGTCACTGCCCTACCACTCTTGAGAAAAGTATATGGTATTTTTCTTCCATTCCCTGTTTCTCCTTCCCCAACCTGATAGAATTTAAGCAAGTATTACCTGATGCTCACTGTTTTGCAAAGTTCACCGGTAGGACCCATTTAGTCCCCAGCTTCAGTGCTGTGGAGTGTACGTGAAGAGGATACAAAGAGACCCAGTGGAACCTCTGCAAACAAGGCATAGGAATTTGGTTAGACTGTTACCTACCTCTGTGGCCTTAGCAAAGGCAGGAAATTCTCTTTCTCATTTTCCCCAGCTAATGACAACAATTTCCCAGGAATAGGAAGTGAAATTCCTTCAGGACAATTTATTTGTTGTAATTCGTGCTCACATTGGTGTTCATCGTGTCCTGCTGTCAAAATAGAGAATCCTTCCTCCCTGGCTGCCATGAGATACAGTGGTTTACAGTCTCTTCTGCCAAACGACTTCCACCATGAAGGCTGAGTTGCCTACCATGGTAAGTGCCAACACCAAACATGCTGATGCAGCCCAGCAGCTTCTGTGTGCATGGGTTGGGCTGAGTTAGTCTATAGCCTGAGAGAAATGGGGCTTGTTAGGTATCAAATGTATCCTGACAGTATTACTAAGTGGTTTTCAGTCACTTCCCTTTTTGCTAGATGGTCTGATACCTCCTGCTTTGTGCAAAATACAGCAGAATGTCGTTTAGCACAAAAGATCGGTTTCTTTCCCTGCAAAGTCACTGTGGATGCACTCTACCAGGAGCTGATGAATGATAATGTCACTGTGAAGGGACACTTGGGTGACAGCTGATAATTCCCGTATCACTGAGTTGGCAGCTTTTCAGGGAAGAGTCACTGAAATCAGCACACCCCCTCCACAGGTGCTAATGGCTGACTCACCCGAATGCCACAAATTCCTTGTGTGGCCTCAGACCATGCCCCCAGGCTCCCAACACCTCCTTCCTTTTCTCTCACCTCTTCCTTTTCTCCATTCCTTTTTGTCCTTTCCATCTGCAATCTCCTCCTACTACATCTTGTACAGGAGGAGGCCTAGTGCCATCAGGCCCTGCTCTTTTGTGGAGATGGTCCAGGCTGCCTAGCAGAAGAGGTCATGCAGAGATGTAAGAGGTTTCAGACAAACCATTCTTTTCAGCTCTGCCAGTTGTTGCCCTTGATTTGCCAGTTTCAAGTCAAGATGCAAAGTCACAGGTAAAAAGGAACCTAATTTAATTCTTAAGACTGTTTTGAACCATCATGTATCATTGATATTTTTTCTATTTGTTATTTGCCCTTTTTAAATGCAAAGACTTTAGTTTTCTGTTATGCAGAAACATGTTTAGTGGAGTGAGTTTTTGTTTCAGTTTAGCTAACGGGTGAGAAAAAGAGCACTTTGTTCGTTTGGAGTCATTCATTCACAGTTAAGAAATCAGTTGGGAGTGTAAGAAGCAGTAAAGCTTATTTCCTCTTCCAGCCTGTGACTAGAAGCAGGTGGGCAAGGTCAAGACATGCTCATTTTAGAAACATAAAGGATGTGGGTGAGACTTTCCCAACTGCAGCTCAAGCAGGTACCGTTCCCACTTCACACAACTGTCACTAATTTCCAGTGAGATACTTTGGAAAATGCCACAGAGAGCTCATCTCTATCTTTAAGGACTTAAATGTCTTTAAATATCTAGTTCACAGTCACCAGGAGCAGCCTGTCCATTCATTAAAGCACAGTTACTACTTCCCTTATTTAACACATCCTTTAGATGTAGGTACAAAACTTGTTTTGATGCCTTGTCTATTCAACCTTCCCCACAAAACACCAGGCACATTTGAAGCAGCTGGGGTTGTGTTTATTAATAGAAAATGTTGGTTAAATGTCTGATTTGTGTACTTTTTATTGATTTTCCACTTCCACTCATCAACTCCTTGACACTAATAATGGAACTATTAGTTCTAAGAAATGTTGTCTTTTACCTTTATCTGATACAACACTCGTGTGTCCACACATACAGTCTTGCTCATGATCAGAGAAGTTTGATGTTTCCCCTGCTCAATCATCTGGTCCTGTGCCAGAGCATCAGAAAGGGTCTCCTTGTTACCTGCAACCCACTACAGCAAGTAAACATTCATGCCCTTTACAATCTGACTCTCCAGCACGGATCACCCACACTCCAAAGGCTTTTTTTTTTGCCAGTGCAAGAATAAAACTAATTTCCTGGAAACCTCTGCAAAAGCAGACCTCAAGTGGTGTTCTAGTACCAAATCTACCACAACTGCAAATGTTTTTTGGAGACTTTGCTGAGCTATGGCTTGTCCTTTGCTGAAGTTCCCAAATTATTACCTGATCTGTAACCTAAAACTGGTTTCCGTGAGAAATAGTTTCAGTTTGGTTTTTCACTGAGTCTGAAAATAGGCCTGGCACAAACGTCCTGCCCGTGTTACCAACCACAATTTTTATATATAGCAAGCACTCCTGTGAAGTAGATTGATTACAGTTAGCCGACAAGAATTATTTCTACCAGACAGTGAGATCACCTTGTGAGTGTGGAGACTGTTTTGGAGGAGGTTGCTGTTTTAAGCTTGCTCGAGGTGTGCCTACAAGTCAGTTTATTCTCATGTATCTTGTGTGGTCAGGGTGGTGGTGCTGGAGATTTTCATTTCTGAGCAATTTCTTTTAGTTTATTAAATTAATTTAGTTTCAAATGGAGTACTGGGTTTTCATTTGTGCCGCTGCTTTTCCTGTTACTGTTGTTGTGGTTTACCGTCCACACTGGGGTATTCAAAAACTGCTCTTCAAACTTCACCAAACTTGTTTTGTGATTTGTGTTTTTGCAATTCTGAGCATTTCTTAATCTCAGGATGCCGAGCATGGGCTGGTACTCCCTGCAAGAGGAATCACAGGATATACAGTGCTGGGACATCAGTGGAGGCTTGTGGCTTCAGCCAGACTCGTTTCAAGTCCTCGATGGCCAGGAGCTGAGCGGAGGTAGAGATCCATCCAGACAGGGCTTACAATAGCAGTAAGGCCTTCTTTAACGTACGGATGTTGTTAAGGAGTTCCATTTCTAGATTGGATTCTTCCCTGTATCCAGTAGTGTGTTTTAATTGCTAAAGCAACTTATGGAGAAGACAAGTAAATAAATAAATAAATACATAAATAAACAAAGGAGAGATAGCAGAGTCTTTCCCAGGCTTAAGCAATGATTTAGAGGATGATGTTAGGCAAGTTTGGTACTAATTTTCCTATTTGTAAGATAGAGATCTTAAGATTAATCACAGTGGGCCAGTCCCTCAAGGATGTCATGAAGGTTAATTCCTATTAGAAAGTATTCTGAGCTAATCAAAGAAAAGGTTCTACCCACACGAACATAGTGGGAGGCTTGGCATTTCTCTACTCAGCTGTAGTGACGACATTTGAGATCGTGACTCCAGTTCCCAAATATGAGCAATATGGGATTTCAGCTGGGGAGGCAGGAGCGAAACAGTGCAAGAAGATAGCAGGAAAGGGATAACTGAGGGCACCACCTGCCCAGATCCTCAGTGGTCAGCAGAGCAGGGCCTCTGCATTTTCAAGTGCATATTTACATCAGTATACATTCCCTTAGGCTTCAGAAAGGTACAGTTTAAACAGCACAAGAAGCACAGAAGAACAGAAAGATGCCCCCCTTTCCTTTGACAGCAGCTCTGCTGTCAAAGCTGTGTGCTTGGCAAGGGCAATATATCTGACAAAGTCTGCTCAGACAGTATTTGCAACCATAAAAAGGTCTGCTTGAATAATGTCACCTCGAGACAGGGTCTGAGTCTCCCTCAGAGATGCACAACTGCTTCTGCTGGGAGTCTCTCTGGTGAGGTGTGTACCATGGGGTCACAGCAGCTGTGGAAAAGCTGCTGCAACCCAGCCACAAATGCCCCGCACTGTGCCCTTTGCCTCACTATCATGTCGTGTCTCTCGCGTCGGTCCTCTCTGCTCCCAGACCCACAGTGTCATGCCAATAATCCCATGGCCACCCACGAGAGTCCTCAGTTTCCCTTCATCACCACTCATCCCAAACTCATTTATTTCTTGAAGATGGACCATCACAGTTGTAATGAGTCTGTAATGACTCTTCTTGCACAGCCCCCCAGCTTCTACCACTGCGTCATCTTCTTCACACCCCAGTCACATCCCAGTCAGTTTTCCAGCACTCTCCCACTCCTAAAGACCACTACAAATGGATGAGTAACTCCCAAACTGACTTTTCATTTGTTTTTAATAGAGATGGTGAGTTCCCCGTGTGATAACTTTTGCATGTCATCATCATCTCCATCAATTTTCCAGTATTCAAAAGCCTTTAAGGTTCTTTGCCTTATGCCAAAATAATTTTGCCATTTAACAAAGGGAGGCAGAACCATGTCAGTTTTCTCAGCTGAATTTCGGTGCAAAATAAATATTGGAAACCACCAGCATAACCAGTTCTTAATCCTGTGGTAGTCTGCAATACTTTCCAGTGCTCCATGGTCCTTTTCATTAGAAAATGTTTCTGATGGCTAAAATAAATCTTCCTTGCTGCACATTAAGATTGTTACATGTTGTGCTATTGCCACTAGATATGGACAACATTTTTATCACAGTCTTTGTCACAGCCATGTTTTATATATTTGAAGACTGTTTCCTTCTTTTTTCCAGAGTAGACATAGTCTCATTTTTCAGTTTTCCCCCAAGTTCACACTTACTAGACCTCTAATCACTCTTGTTGCTTTTGTCTGAGCTTTCTCCAGCATGTTAGTAGGGCAGCTAAATATATCACTGCTCTTCTTTGAGATTCAAATCGGTCTTTATGCTATGAATTATCCCCAGAGCTCCCATAAGCTTGGTTACCAGCCTGTTCACCTAAATCCTTTGCTAAACCACCACTTTCTAGGATAAAGCCCCTATTCCTATAGGTAAGCTGCCTTTATTTATCCCTAGCTTCGTGGTCTTTCATTTGGCTGTCAAAACATGTACTGTTTAAATGACCTTCCTTTAACAAGTAACCCAGATCAATTTTTCTAGCTGACCTATCCCTAATCCTTCTTCACCAGTTTTTTGTTATCTCCATATCTTCCCCCAGGACCAGAAAGCAAACCTGCGGGACCCTGCAAGGAACCCAGGGCGACAAACTCTCATTTACAGGCAATATTTAATCTATTCAGGATGGGCCCTTTTGACTTTGCAGATCTCATTTATTTTCACAGCACCCTGCACAGTGAAATCACACCTTACAAAACCCTAAATGTATTGTGTCATCGCATTCAGCCTTACCAAACCTGAAATCTGCTCAGGAAGCAATAGCAAACCTGCTATATGGAAGGAACCTACAGCTTTCTTAGGGAGTGGCAAAGAGTTTGAGAAGCAAAAGCTGGTGTGTTGCTACGAAAAGAAAGAGGAATGTAAAGGTAGGAAAACTATTAGATATATGAGGAGTGTATCTGTATTCATTTCATAAAGATAAGAATTAAGTACTGGAACTGACTAACTAAATTGATTGCATCTGGTGAGTGTTAACTGAGCACACATTTCTGAACTGTTTGCTGCTTTTTTGATCCCACTGGGTAGTCGGATTCTGATATTTCCACTGAACCGTATTTAATCAGGTTTAGCAATATTTTAGTGATAAGTGATAGCTCCACTTCCAGCCTTTGATGCATATGATTATATTACCTCCTTCTTCAGTGAATGCAAAAATCCACTGGTAACTGGTACTATTGACGTCTGAGGAAGTCAGGGCTGTTATTGTTTCAGTGTTCAGCATGCTGCTGCTGCTGCACCGCTTTGATCCGTGGCCTTACGTGGCTTTTTAAAGCGGAGGAGGGTGGAGGGAGAAGGGTTACTGGGCTTGTAAACATTTCTATTACATCAGATTAGTTTCCCTGCCATGTACAATCTGCTGGTGTGACTCAGACTTTCACATTTTATAAAGTCAGTTATGTCTACCGGGACTGCAGCCATTCTGAGAAATTCTAGATAAATGTGAATTAGTTTTATTCTTATCTTATTACACAATGTACAATTGTACAAAAAAATGCCCTTTTGTTGACTTTTAGTGCAGATGTGCAACCACTGGCAGATAATGAGAACAACATGTTCCCTGTCTCACCAGCTCTTTTATTCTTTGGCTGAAAGTCTTAACCCAGGTTTAGGACTAATCCATGCTCATTCATGGTGTTCTTAGCTGCTCTCCACCCACCTCTCAACTTTTCTTTTTTTCATTGGAACTGCACCACGGTGACCTGAGATAGAAGCCACTGAATAGCTGGAGTCATGTTTCTCAGAGTAGATCATTCAACCACTTTTACTCTGGGAAATAGGGCATGCTTTTTGCAGTTACAAGATCTGGGCAAGACAATTTATTTTTGCCCTTGATTTGGTTGAGGGCACCACCAGTAGCATGGGAAAAGTGATAGTCATTACCAGCACAAACATTAATATCTCATACGAAATAATCTGGGGCACCACGTGTAACATTTTCCCTTCAGGACTCTGGGCAGGATTTTCAAACACTCCACTATAGTCCAAGTTTACAATTGCTTTGTTATTTCCCACACATTTTCTTGCCAAATATTTCCACAGTTGTCTGCTATTCAAATAATGTCTTACTAGCGGGATGGTAATTTTCATTGTGTTAGGGAATAAGCAGGGTTCACGGGTTGTTTGCAGACATCTTTAGCAATGGCTGTGATTTCTTCAGCTTTAGGGTAAACAAAGAGTGTTTTTCTTTTTGGATGACCTACCTGCCTGCATCACAAAGGTACATCACCATTTCTAACTTTTCTGGCAACAGTAAATAGGACCCATTCACTAGCCCCAGGCAGAGGAGAAAAGTGCACCACATCCTTGAAGAAAACATGATGATGATTTAGAGGGAGGCCCCAGATACTCCCCCAGGGTCCTGCAATGCATCAGTGCAGCTCTGCAGCATGGAGAGTCAAAACCTATGTTTTTGGAAAGGGCAGGGTGGGACTCACAGACAAATAAAGGCAGTGAGTGAGAAAAAAATATTCAGGAGATTGTGAATGATCCTTACCAGTCCTTCATGTAACTGACAGGACATCATCCTGGAATTGCTACTAAGCAAAGAAGCCACTAAAAACCATATAAGAAACTATACTCAAGATACTCACTAGGGCTGCATCTTGGAGGTATCTGCTAGGGTCATGCAGAAAAACCATTGCCACACACACACCAGGGTCTCACATGGGGATGGGAAACAGGACTAGAACACAAATCAAGCCAGAAGCTTTCATTGCCCCGAACTAGGTTCTTGGTCTTTCTTTCTACACCTGTGTTTAGTCCCACACTCACAGCCAGTTTTGAATGCAGAAGCCTCTGGGAGCACAACCCAGTGTACACTCCCCTTCCTTTCAGGTGAAGGGGGACCTTGGCGTGGGTGGGAGGTGAGGTGGGTGCTGACAGCCCTCCAGCCAGTGAAGCCCTTTCACCAGGCTGCCATGAACCAGCAGGCTCTGGGATGGGTCAGGAAGATTTTATCACTCAGAGGAGTGTGTCAGTGCAGAATATGAGCCTAAGGATGCTCTATTTGTGGCAAAGCATTTTCTTATTAACCAACCTGTATTTGACAGGGTTTTTACCGAAACAACAGCCTCCCCCAGGGCAGGTAAATGTGACTGTGGCAGCAGTTAGCATTCCCCGGGGCCTTCCTGCATCTAGGATACAATTAGATACATTTGTCTGCAAATGCTTTAAATATTTCAGCTGGTATGCCATTAAGGAATAAGAAAGGGTTTTATGTGAAGAGCAACTCAGAGCACTGCAAGGCAGCCAATATCACAGACAAGGCATAAGAATGATTTGGGATAGATAATGGTTGTGAGTAATGTTATAAATGATCTCATAGACTTTTTATTTTTTTCTTCTGTGAAGTAAATGACCTTCCTTCTCCCACTTAGGGAGCTGTGTGGCCATTACACTGTGAAAAATGTTTCTCTCAGTCAGGACCACTCAGTACATTTTTACTGAGGTCCATTGGATAATTTTAATGACGTCTGCTCATTTTCACTCTACTCTTTCTTGTGGTCTTGCCAAGACACAGAGATGACAGCAAGGAACGAGGGCTCTCTCACAAGGATGCAGGAGGCTTCACACACCTAGGTCTTCTCTGATGTCTGAAAACTTATGCACCTTTGCCTTTTCAACTCCAGATTCAGTGCTAGTGTTCTTATCGGCAGCAGCAGCAAGATTTACTCAAACTACAGCTAAATTTGTAAGCGTCAGTGAGAACCACGGGATAACATGATGAGACACTACGCCCCTGTAGCAGCAAACAGAATATCCGTCTTTCACAGATCTGATGGGCAGTAACACGAACACAGCAAGCATGTGAGGATGCAGACAGTGACAGCTTTCTGTGAGCAGGAGGCCAGAGAAAAGAGTGCGTGACCCACAGCACCAGTGTGATGCTACCAAGTGGGTTATCAGTGGACATTGCAGTGTCAGCAGTTGAGTCAGGCTTCCTCCTCACCTTTCCAGGCCATGTCTTGCAGGTGCCGCATCTTTCACCCCTGTCACTGTACACTTAGTCACAAAGCTGCAAAGTGGAATTTCTAATTTGAGACATGCCTAGAGGCAGGGCTGCCCCAAGATCCTGTCTTTGCTCTCTTTCTGTGTTAAGGCCATGACAAACAAGCTCCATTTGGAAAAGAATCCCACTCAGGACCCACTTAAAATCTTTCCTTTCCCCCTCACTTGGTAAAATTTTCCTCCTTTCCATCGCTGTGGCATGTGCAAGTGATGTGAAGAGAAAACAATTATACCTTCATTATGCCTTTGTTTTCAGAAGATACTGGCACAGGAGACCTCATGAAAGGAGGCCTTGCACCCTGGTTTTATTATTCTGGATGTCTAGTAATGGGTGTATAGCATGCAAAAGCCTTGCACACTTGTTATAAGTTTAAGCATTTGTAATCATGTATTCAAGATTGTTAGACATCATGGTTAGAAGTCCAACTTCTAACCACCCTCTCTAGGAAGAGCAAACCCCCCACAACAATATTTCTGTGATACAAATTATTCAAATCCTTATTAATCTCACCCATTCTACTAGTCAAAGCCTGTCTCAAGGATTCCTGCATGGAATAAGATTCAGCACACATGGCAACAATTGTGCAACTTCTTTTGATTCCCAAATTGCTACATTTACCACAAAAACTTTGTTTCAGTCAGAGTCCCCTTGCAAATGTGTTTCCGCTTAAAATGTCAGTTAAAGCACCAAAACCTGAAGCCCCGCCTCCTTTTTCATTCGGAATTTGTTCTGGCAAAGCTCCCCTCAGCTCAAGCAGAGACACCACCACTCCGAACAAAAGCTTCACAGTTTGACTCAATAAACTTGTCATCTTCACATAAAGAAATGGATAAAGATGCAAACAAGCCATTGTCCTGACATGTCACGTAGTTTTTAGGCAGGACACTTTGTTCAGCCTCTAAGCAGGCCACCAGACCAGCGCTGGCAGTGATCAGTGCTGCTGAGCTTAAACCTTTAGTCACGGCAGTCCTGAAGTGATTCTCAGATTGCTCTGCTGTAAGCAGCTGTGGTGGCCACACAGGAGCAAACGACAACCCAAGTCAAGCTTGCAAGCTCTGATGCATTCCTGGTGCTCACAGCAACACTGTGGTCTCCTGCCCTGGCCCATCTCATGGTGTGGTGGGAGCACACTTAGGTACATTCACCCCGAGCACTGGAAACCTGCCAGCAATAAACCCACAAGTGCCCATCACTGTTTTATAGCCTTTCTGCCAGAACATAACAATTGCTTCCCAAGGCTTTCTCTCCTTTCTGTAGATAAGGTCTGGCAGCACTAGAATATGGGCTGGTTGCTGGTGCCTGGTGAGGGCGGCTCTGGTGCCAGACCATGAGGCGTAATTAAGACATGGGCAGGTGACTCCCATATGGTGTGGGCTGACCAGTTGTGTGCAGGGACCTCATGCTAGACTAAATTATCACGTCATATTCCCAGTGAGAGTAAATGGTGTGCTCATGCCATATTAGAGCACGCTCTGTGCTACATTTAACAGAATATTTCTTTCAAGTTTATCAGTGTTTTTCAGAACCCATAGACCAAAATATCTAATGTAGCTCATTTACCTTATTCTCATCATCATCGAATACTGGTCCCTAGAATTTATGGGCATTCAGGGTGAAAGATTGCCTGGATTTGAGATAGATGTCATTGTGCAATAAAATGTTCATGTTTGGAGTTGAAAAAGAAAATGATTTAGTGGAATTTTGATTGTATAAGGAGAGGGGGAATTACAATTGGTTACTGGAGTTAGTCCAGCTAGAGATGAGTCAAAGCAAATGAGAAGATTCATGCATTTATGTTAGGAACTTAGTTTCCCTTACTTAGATAATTACTTATCTGTCATTGTAGAAAACCTTACAAATGCAAATGCAATGTCTCTGTCAGATAGGGAAGGGTTGCTACCTTCCATTATGCTCACAACAGAGACCCAGAATGTTCAGGCAATACCCCCAGGGTTTGTTGAGGTTCCTCTTGAAGGCCACCACCATGGTCCAAGCCCTTAGGGCACTCCAGCTGCCATCAGATCAGGGATATGGCTGACCATACAAACCACCTCAAAGGGTCATTCTCACACTACCCCCACAGCTGACATGTTTACATCCTCTGATCCCAATCCCTGGAAGTATAGACACATTAGGTATCTAAATCTCTGCAGGCCTGCAGCTTCCCACTGACCATGGTGCTATGATAGACTGATATGGGTGAGCAGAAAGGGACCTTTTGGAAAAGGATATTATATCATCACTCATGTTGGGATCAAACACAGAGAACGCCAGGCAGACTGCTCTCCCCTACACCAGGAGCTCTGAAAATTTCTAGAGGCTCTTTCCACCAAGCTCAGACCTGTCAAGCTCAGGGCACCTACCATGACCCTCACTTCTTTTTGCACAGAGGAGATGGAAGACAGTGCATGAACTAAGATTTTGCCCAAGGTCCTAAATCAAAATAATAACCAGATGAAGAGTGCAAAACTATTCTGCAATTGTCAAAAGCAAAAATTTCTGTTCTCTAATGCAAAAAAATTATAATGATCTGTCGTACTCAGACACGAAAGAACCACACAGACGCTGTTCTGTCAGGATAGGAGCCAGGGCTAAAAGAGAGAACAAGAAGGGCCAAAGTAGGGCAAAGAAGGGGCAAAGAAGAAGGAAGAAGGGCCCGGCCCTTTATTTAGTCAGTTATATATCTTTTTAGAGACAACCATGGATTGGAGGATGGGGTTACCACCTCTCAATGACACTGGTCAGACCAAAAGTCTATCATATTTCTCCGCCTAACAAAAAGAATGATAATAATAAGGACCGGTAGGTAAACATGCCTTATGTTTACAGAAAAAGTGCCTGAGAAATTCTACTACAGGAATGAAAACATTCCTGCAAAACTCAGGGTGACAATGATCCCCTGCAGAGAGGTTACTGCCAAGGGGTAAACCCAAAAACTGTCCACATTTAATATCTTTGCACCATTAACAACTAAAAATAATACTAAACTTTTACAGAACTTCCAGACTTCCTCACTGGGGAATGCATAGATAATAGAGGCATTTTCATATCACTTTTTTTTAAATTTGGGCCAGCTCAGATAAAGCACAGACCACACACTGAAAGACTGGTCACTCTCTATTACAACAGCCATCTGGCATCCTCTCAGACTAAATGTGCCCAGGCCATCACTGGTTTATGACTGGAACAGGCCACTGTAGAAGAACAGAAAGCATAAAATTGTAATGTGACCTAAAGCTTAAAAATAAGTAAAAAATATAGTCTGCCCTTTTAGCACTTTCTTGGGGTCTGAAGAAGTTCAATAAATAAAGAATGAGAGCAACTAGCCCTTTCTGACTATGTCAGGTGTCCAATCCAGATTATAAGATATCCATCCATCTTTTTGGTAAAGTGGATCTGTTTCTATCACCTATAAAATAACAGAGACAGGACAGTTTACCCTACCACGCAAAAAANAAAAAAAAAAAAAAAAAAAAAGAAATCAAGGGGGTAGAAAAATACACAAAATACCCTGGTGGTCTTCCTTTGGGTCCTGATCATATTTTTCATGCTGTCCTTTACCAGCCTGGAGAAGCAGCCTGGAGAAGCCAGCTCACTTGCCTGGTTCAGAAGCCAAAGTTCCACAGAGGGGGCTGCCTAGTAGGAGCCCTTGGGATCACAGTGGTGACACCAGCTGCTGTCACCCCTCTCTGATGCACAGAGGATGAGTGGGGATAACTGTGGTTTGTGCATGCATGGTCTTGCACAAGGTGGTACAGAGGCAAGACCTGGCAGTCACATTCCTCCTGCCAAGCATCCTCAGGATTGCCTGCATTTCTACTCCTCAGGGTCTCCCCTTCTCCATGCAGTGGTGGCTTTTCCAAAGCAGAAATCCTGTACTTACTCTTTCAGAGTGAAAAGGAGGACCAGGATTCCAGACAGGGATACCTCTTGTGTCCATGCCCCAGTGGTTCTGTGGAGGCCAACTGCAAGAAGGTGCATGAGGATATGATCAGTTTGTCAGTTTTCTCACAGCTTCGGGGCTCCATGCAGGACTCAGAGCAAACTCCAGAGAGGCTATTGCAGAACACTATCTATCTTTCCAAAAGTGGATGCTGCAGAGGGCAAACATAAGTCCAGGTTTCTTAGAGATTTCACTCCTGGAGATGCTAAATGCAGTGCACGCTGCTTTGGCAGCTGGGCACACAGGCAATGAAAAAAATTGGTCTTGAATTTTCCAGCAGGGCCACCTTTGTTGGATTGGGTTGGATAGATGCTGGTGATGGCTCGGGAGAAAAGCACAGAGTAAGAAACTGAAATTCAAGTCTCTAAACGCAGCTCTCAATCTCCTCACCTGGCTGTCCTCAACACTGCCGTATCCCCTTATGCCGACGCCTATGCACAAAGCAACCCCTATTTAAAACAAAACAAAGCAAACTTTTTCTTATCACCTGCGGGGCTCTGTAACACATGACACTGGTTTTCTTCCAAACATAACAAAGGTCTGTGGCAGGATTTATCAGCGCACCAACAGCACTCTTTATTCAGCGCAGGTGAGAGAACAAAGCGGTGCCTCCCTGCCTGCCCTCGAGGACCTTACACAGTGCCTACACAAACATTAGCAATATGTGTAGCTGTTGCACTGTGCACTTGCAGGGTGGAAGTGTCAATCTGATCTCCTGAATGGGTATTTTTCATGATGCCTCATGACATAATAATCTTGTAGCATCTTTAATTTAAAATAAAAGCTCCTGCAGAGGATTGCTCCCGCAGTCTTCCCGGCCTGAAGAACTCAAGCGGGGAGATGGCACACAGACAGCTATACCTTAGAGGATTCCACTCGTGGCTCTTCCATTGTTTGTTTGACGGTAATGCATAACAGGTGCAATTGAGATCAGCATCAGTTGTGCTGAGTGTCACCCAAGTCCACAGAGAGATGTAGATGCAGGTCTGAAAATCTGTAGGCATATTTAACTAGCTGCTTTTGATCTATACAGCACTGTGGGGCAACAGCAGCTCTCACTAGACAGATGAGCAGAGGCTAAAGGAGTCAGAGGTCAGGTCTGTACAGTGTCATCTGCAGGCACATGCACTGACACTATTAAACAAGGTGGTGTCAAAGAAAAGCTATCTGATTCATCAAATCATAGATCTGCCCATGCACTGTATCCATTCTGAGAGTGATTTTAAATGAATTTTGGCCTAGGAACCCCAAAAAAATACATTTGCATTTTTCTTCACACAGAAGAGATGCCTGACCTAATTTATGGCCGGGACACACAAGCAACGCTGTCAGCACAGGTATGGGGAAGAATCCCTGGAGGGGCAAAAGAGTGGCTGAAGGTGAGGTGAAGGTCCCTGAATTGGCATTGACACCAGCACTGGGGTGTCTGCAAAGGTCAGGAGCCTCAGGTCCGGGCACCCCCACTGCTGCCAGGTAACAAATGTCCATTCACAGCTGTGTCCACAAGAGGATCAGGGTAGAGATAAGGAGAATTAGAGCATACCAAGAGAGGAAAGATATCATTAGCTCTTCAGGAATGCTGTTTTTAGGTACTGTCTGCCATTTCTTTTCTTCCCTTTATTCTATTTCTCTGGCATGAATAATTTAGAAAATTAATAGATTAAAAATTAATATATGCCATTGTAGAATGTGCACGAAGGCACATTGCAAGAGATTATCCTTTCCCCATTCATACTGCGGGCCCAAAGCTGACCTTAGCTACCCCACTGGACTCAAACATTTTTATTTTTCATTTGTGCATTTTGGATCCAATAGCTCAAGGGAAACTGAACAAAGCTATGAAATGGAATTAGTAGCCTAAAAACAAGGCAGATCATGACTGTCACATTTCTACACTAAAAACTAAAAAATAAAAGCAGAGAGTAAAGAAGGACTGACTGAAAGGGTACATGAAGAATTCCCCCTTGAGAACCTGTTTCTGTGTCTTTTGGGATTTCTTTAGTTGAGGAGGGGTATATGGATACATTATAATGCCCGCTGTTTCAACTGAAGGCTATTCTAAGCAAACAAAATCTCAAAAATACACAAAATCTTAAAAACACACAAAGCAAAGCCATAAGCCCAAGAGAGGTGGCTTTGAAGTAGTATGTTCAATCATCCTGTACTTGGTACAAAAGTTTCTATTCAGCTCAGTTTACAACAGTTTAAACAATGTATTTTTAACAGGGAAGGAAAAGAAAAATAAGAAATTTCATGGTAAGCCACATGGTTAATGACGATTTGCAAGGGATTGCTGTGCACTCACCAGGAAGGCGAGTTTTGTGATCCAGCCTTTGGGCTTGAGACAAGTTCCAATTTTAGTAGAATCCATTCAATGCTTAATTTTTCCAAGATAAACTCAATGAATACCTGTCAGTGCTCTGTCTGTATTTACACTATTAGGATTCGCATCACTGTATTTTCCGAGCTGCTGCTGTGTGAGAACTTTCATGAGAACTTTCTTTGTTATCTGCCTGATACGGATGTGGAATGTTTTGGTCAGGGTGAGGCTAAAGTCTGATACAGTGCACTCAAAATTTTCCACAGTACAGGCTGGCTTTTCTCTGGCATGGATTGATCAAACCTTTGTTTCAAATCTTTGCAAACTGTTTGTGATCTGTTCACCTTGGGTTCACCCCCTGCATTGTTCTGGTTTCTCTCCTGTTCTCATTCCTTACCCCTTCTCCCACTTGTCTTTTATTTCCACTTGCATTTCAGCTTTCCAACTAGAGATACAGCCCTACAGAGGAACCACCCCCCAAAACCTAAACCAAGACACAAATCACACAAGAAGTATGCAGATAGTCTCATATTTGCTGCCATCACATTATTTGCTGTGCTTAAACATAGCATCCTATTTCTGCCTGGATCCAGAGACAGATGAAGACACTTTGGCAGCAGAGGACACCCTACTCTCCTTTTTTTTTTTAAGCACTGCTTTGTGTCCCTTCTCCTCCCCTGCTGCCGCAGCCTGTGGCAGTGGTAAGTTTCCGCGGCCTTCCAGAAGTGCCCCCAGACGGGGAAGCTGCTTCAGCACCATGGGCCAGACGAAGGTAGCAGCACCCCAACCGGTGCTGAGCACACACACGCACACGCGGACAGGTGGAGAGGGGACAGCAGGCGACAACAGAGGCGAGAAGGGTCTTTGGTGTGGGGTTCAGCAGCCGGGTTTATTGTCCTCACTGTGAGGGATCCAGGGATCAAAGACAAAGATGGCAGCTGGGGTACAGGGTTATATAGGGGAAGAGGGGGATGGACAGCAAAGGGAACCAATCAGGATAGAGGGAAGGCGGGACTACAAGGGAAGAACCAATGGGGATCTCATTGGGGAGAACATTCTAGGGGATGAACATATAAGGACTAAAATAGCCGTTAGGCTAACCTGTCAATCAACGGGGGGGGACAGGGGGGGGGGGCTTTAGGCCCTGGCCATGGCCCACCAACGGGCCTGACCTACTCTTGGGCTCTGTGGCTGCCCAGCGGCGATTCTAGCCACCGCAACACCCTGCCACAAGCACTGAGCATCCAGCCTGGAGAGACACAGGGCAATGGGGAAATCCATGGGCTGGGGGGCAGGTCCCCTCATTGCCACTGCCCCAGTGACTTTCTCCCCTCTTACAGAGAAATGCAGAGAAAACTGTCCCTTGCTGTAGGAGGATGACCTTACAGAATCCCACTTTCCCTGATTTAGCTGCTGCTGCTGCCTCTGCATTTCTGTATCACAAGTCTTCCCCTGGGTGGCTTTAAGGGCCTGGACCCCTCAGTGTGGAGAGGTTGGAGCTCTGCAGCAGTGTTGCATGGGGCAAGAAACTGGGGCCTTTCCCTCTACAACTTCATCTGAAAAATGGGGAGGCTGGGAACATGCTCTTGTATTCAGGGCTCATCCCAGAACACTTGGTATTTTCATCCTTAACCCTGAGGAGACTATGGTCCCACAGGAGCCCTCACAGTCACTACCACCACCAGTATCCTGACAGTATCAGAACACAAAAGGGCTGCAGCATATTTACCTCCTCCTGGCACCTGTCTTCTTAGGGGTAATCAAGGAAAAAGGGTCTAGCCTACCCGTTGTTAAAGCTTTTTTTTTCTGGCTGTATCTGTCCAGCAGAAATCAGCTGCTGGTTTTGCAGTGTCTGGCATGCTCAGTTTACAGTCTTGCTGGCCCTTTAATAATTTTATGAATAATTATTATGGTTGATTTACATTGTCCTACTCCATGGTGTACACATTGGCCTTGCAGAGCAGTTGCCTTGCAAGCCTGGTCCCCCAGCACAGCTGCATTTTCTGTGGTGTGCCTGATCTACATGTAATTCATGGCTCAGCTGGGATTTTGGTGGCATAAATAGCATTACACCATTATGAAATGACAACAGATGCCAGAGCTGTTATCTGTCAAAGTGGAGCCTGAGAGTGCAACTTCTACCAGGCTAGCAGCAATTAGGTTTGCAAGTGTAACCAGATCCTATTGTTAATCCCAATTCTGTTTGGGCATCTGTAACAACTGGTTATGTTGTAAGACCATGGTGGCTTCCAAGTAAGAAATCACAGCATTCTCATTATGTGCTGAGTGTTCATCACATCAGATCCATTTCTCAGCATTTAATGTTAATTACTAGCTTGGGTTTGTATTAGCTGAGAGCTAAATGATGTAGTACTGCAGAAAACTATTGAGATCTGCGTCACATAGGCAAACATGACCATCCACTTCCAGAATGTGAAATGAATAATGAGTGGGTATAAAGGAGTTCTCAGAAACCCCAGCTGAATGCATTCAAGAGTAGTGCTTCCTCTTTAATGGGCTCTCTGCCAGAATGACACATCACTCTGCCTCACTGGAGTAATTTATAAACAGTCCTTCACAACACTCTTTTCTCTCTTTCGTGTGCTGCTTCTCCTCTGCAGGGATAGCTGCAGAGGGAGGATGCACCTGACAGTAAAATGCTGCACTGTTCAGAATAGCAAAACTCCTGGAGAAAGGAAGAACCTAACACTCCCCAGGACCAAGCCTAAAGGAAAAGGGAGGGCAGGGTGATGTGAAAAGCAGAGTTACATAGAAGGAGTTGGCTACCAACCAAATTTGCAATTCTTTGAGGCTGACTTGGGTTTTCCACTCGAAAGCACTGCCTTGGTTTCAGACTGTAATGCAATATCTGAAAGCATTCTGTGTAACTCCCTGCATTCCTGGAGAAAGCCAGGCTGGAGCTAGAGGCTGAAGTAAAGGTCTGTGAGGTTTACACAGTATTCCCCCCGAGGGACAGTGCTGAGGTGTATCAAAGAGAGTGTTTAAAGGGAGAGAAAGGAGTTTCTTAAAATCTCTGTGTACCTTCCCCTCCCTTCCTCTCTTTCTGCCCAAGCACGCTCCCATGCAATGAGTCACTGGTGGTTGTCACAGACTTGGGATCCCCACTGTACCATTCAGTACACAAGAACACAGTCCTTGCTTGCCATACAAACATGAAAAACTAGATCCAGAGACACAACAAAGCGTAGGACAACTTCAGCCACGCTGCAGGTCCAGCAAGCTACGGACAAGATTTTGGCCTGCAGTGCTCAAATGAGAGTCTTTCTGAAAACAGGGGCTGGAAGAAAGGCAGAGAGCATTGCACATTTTTAATCAGGAGCTCCACCCAAGCCCGAGGAGAAAATAGCAGAGGTGCTTGCATGTGGCTGATGAAGGTGGAAGTTAGCCTCCTGACAGTGAATGAAGGTTTATGGGTAGGGTGGGGATAGGCGCTATTAGAGCTCACAAGCAAAGAGAAATTATTTCTGCCTGATATCACAAAGAGATGAGAGCCAGCACAGGGATGTGATCACCACAGAGAGAATGGAGCCAGCAAAGAAAAAGTGATGATTGAGTAGTCTAAGCAGTGGGGGAAGGAAATGACCACTGCAGCAAAGTTCCTGCTGCAATAAAAATGTTAAGATGCTGGATGCTGAGACGCTATGAAGCCAGCCAGCCAGGAAACATTATATGTAGATGGAGTATGAACAAGAAATCCTTGAGGCATAAACTTGGCATGTATATTTTAAGAGAAAATACTAATTACTTAGGTTGGACAAAAAAAATGCTCCCACTAATATCTAAAAGTCCTTGTGCCAGAACGCGTGTTACGCCTTTCTCAGGGAAGAAGAGTCAGCTTTGCTTTTGGGTGACTTGCCCATCAATTACCTGATCCAACAAAGTGATTCCTTTGTCCACTGCCAGCTATTTATGTGACTGTTTATAAAGGGCCCTACAGATGTTCTGTACTTGCAGACCAGATGTGAAACTACAGATTCACATCGAAAGCACAGACAGCACCGTATTAAAAAAATGTTCCTAAACAGACAAGTTCTAAGCAAAATCCTTTAGCAGAACTTTAAAAGATTGCCCTGCCTTTAACCAGTTCCATGTTAGGAGATACAACACTGAATCTGAGATACAGAAGATCTGCCAGAACAGTGCTGGGAATTACAAGGGAAGTTGTTCAGTTGAGGGCTTTACATAGAGAAACTATCTGCATATCCTTCCTTGCTGCAGTTTCTTGGGCCTTACTGGCCCTTCCCTTTTGTCCCTTTGAACATGCAGTACTTCTGCCTAGATGCGATAGAGCCTCTGTTACTTCAAAACCATTGTGGGGAATTTCCACAATTGCAGCCTTCTCCTACTGTTGGAGGAAAGGATGGCTTCTGACAATGAACTTCACATACATGCACACAAGAAATGCATTGTGTGGCTTGCCACTTGCCTTTGTTTCCCTGTTTTGCAGAATTTGCTTCTCTCATCAACCTGCCTAGGGCTGCCAGGGACTAATGTTGTCAGTGTGGTGTTGGATATGTCAGTCAAATGCTGAGCTTTGAACAGAGAATATCTTCCTTTACAATTAAAATGAGCTGCTATCTGGAGAAAGGTAAGGCTGTCAGCTCCAAGGAAATTTAACTTGTCCGGTAATCTCCGTGTTTCAAAACTCCGTGACCTCTGTGAAAAGACACTACAAATTTTGATAGTATAGCTCTTTCAGTAATTCAGCTAAATCCTATTGAATGACTTGAGCTACTTCATTTTATCTTTAACAGCAGATTTAAGACCTGAACACTTGTATAAATCGAAAACAAATGTAGGTTAAATACCCAACAGGGATTTCTCTATCTGCCCCAAAAGCAACTTAACACCTTCCCTCCTCCTAGTACTACCAACAACTTCTTGCTAGGAAAAAATTACTAGGAACACAGATGATCTTGCAGCAAATGCAACAGGGTAAAACAAAAATGCAGCGGCAGTGGAAGATAAAGGGGAAAGCATATAGAGTAAGAAAACTTAATTCACATCTTCACAAAAATCTCTGGTTCCATCCTTTCCTCACTATCAATGGCTTCAAGGCAGGATACCTGGGAAGGACATGGGACAGAGGTATTCACAAATACCGAGTTTTACCTCCTCTCTAGGCTGACTTCAGAGGCCAGTTTTCCTAGGGCCTGTCCGGAGTCAGTGGAGAAAGGCAGGCAACTCCAGAAGACAATTCATTGGACCTTAAGAGACTTCAGATCTGGAATGCTCCTTGGAGCCCCTTCACTCCAGCACAGCAGCAGACAAGTGACACTGCTTTGAGGTAACTTATCAGCCCCCCTCTTGATATGGTAAAGCCAGGGAGAGGACCACAGGGAGAAAATGCAGCTCTTCTCTCCGGGCTGAGGGACAGAGCAGGTCTGCCCTCTGGACTGGATGATTTATCTCCACAGGATATACCCCTCAATGTGCCTCCTGTGGCAAGATAATCGGACACAAACTTCAGTCTGGAGGAAACAGGCTTCTGAGGAACAGCACCTTTCTTTTGAAGAAGGGATGATTTCCCACACACAGGTGAGGTCCTCAGATTTCCTGACCTGAGACAGTATCGTACAAGAGTGGCTCTGCTCTCTGCTGCATGGTGCTGCTGGAGAGCTGGCGGGAGCCCAAGCAGTGGCTGAGCCAACAGGTTCAGGGCTTTCAGAGTTGTCCTATAGCCTGTGGACCAGCTCAGTTAGCTGGGGTGTAAGTGAAAAGGAGCATAGCCAAGGACCATAGGCTTAGCTAGTGCTCCAAAAGGAAAGAGAAAAGGAAAGGAGGGAAAAGGCACTCCAGCAGAGAAAGTTGATAACAAAGTTCATAATTAGGAGAAAGGATGTCAAATGTTTCAAGGCTTTTTGACTGTAAGTCACCAACCTGGAACACTTAAAGAAGAGTGAGTGTGGGTGTTCAGCAGAGACAGATGCCCCCAATTAGTAATTATCCATGCTTAAAAGAAAACTTTAAAGTTTTCTGCCTTACAGATTTCACTGGCAGGGTTACTTGTCAGAGGAAGTGCATATGCATAGTACTAATGTTAGCAAGGAGTGGGATTTACAAATGACATTTATCTCCAGCATTCAAAGAATAATAGCTGAGGAAGTGAAGGGCTAAGGAGTGCTTGTTTGGCTATTTCATTACTCTGGTATTGTCAAAAAACTGGCATACTTGTCTCTATGGCTCTTGCATTCTGGGCTGTGACAAATCAGTCAAAAGACAAAAATTTTCATATAGAGAGAGAGAGCTATATATAAATGTGTGTGTGTGTATTCTAACATACACTGAAAACATTTTCCCTGATTTTCTCCGAATCACTACAGTGATCTCTTTTAGTTTGGCTAAAAATATGAACATTGTGTCATCAAATATAACCAAGAGGTAGTACTATCATAGATATTGCATTCTTACATGCAGCCATAAACAAACAAACAAACCAAAAAACAAACCAGGAAACCCCAACAAACAAACAAGATTATAAGAGCATTTACGCTGCAAGAAATGTTGGATGATGAGCTGAGGTATTAGCAGATGGCTAAGAATATTCCTGGACATATCTGGCCCCTGAAGGAGCTTCTTTTAGGGTTCGTACTTTATTAGAGAAAAACTCAAGCCGCTGGTCATGGTTCCACAGCAAAGCAATCTCCCTCAGTCCTGCTCCTCTGACCTACTTAGTTGGGCTTGGGCTGCTATTTTCATGCAAAGTATTTGAAATCAGCCTCATCACTACAGCAAAGAGCATTATCTCTCGATGTTTTCCATCTAGCCCCAAGAATAACTCTGATGTCAGCGGGAAGCTCTCTCTCTGGCAGCCATCTCCTTGCTGCCAGCTTGTCAGATAAAAGGTCAGCTGGCTCTGCCAGCTCCTCGGGCAGACCCACCCTGTGGGGTCCCCTGCTCACACCCGACTGCCCCAAGCAAAGCAGCCCTGGAGGAAGCCAGCTCCTGCTCTTCACTTCCAAGATCCCACTCAGTTGCCCGTCCTCAATTACACCAGCCAAGTGCAGTCCTCAAAAACACACACTGCAGCAGGGCCGTGCCGGTGCCTCCTGGTTCAGCCATTCCTCCTCCACAGCAAACATCCCGAGCTGGAGCCCCGGGAAAGGCAAGAACACCCCCATCCTCATGTCAGGGTTTTCCCAGCAAACAGCTGGCATGTGGCTTCCACATTTCTCCTCCTGCAGGACTAATGTGGAGAGAGGGGAAGAAGGCAAAAGCTGGGACCCAAAGTGCTGACTGGTAGTTCTTGGACATGCGGAGGGAGCACAGGCTCCTACTAGCCTCACCAGTGAGAGCTGGGATATTATGTCTGGTTCAGGAAATTTGTCCCCCAGCTGCAGTACAGCCTAGAGTTCCTTACATGAAATCACTCTTCCAGTGAGGATATAAGAAATTACAGGGTGAACAAGAATAACCCCCCAGGAGTCCAACCCTGAACACACAGTCCTAGCAAACCTCATTCATATCACTAACCACAATGGCCATTTTGCCTGAGGAAAGACAGAGCTAGGACTTCAGAGTTTGGCCCAAATCCTAGACTATATAAATAGATTTCTATGAATCAAAGCTCCATTATGTAAGACATAAAAATAAAAGAACAAATGAGAGGAAAAATAAGCTGAACTTCAGAGTCTGCAGTGAAGCATCATCTTAAGAGTCTGGGCACTGAGTCAAGACACAGATCTTTTTCTTTTATTTTATTTTTTCCCCAGTTTGCCTGCTTTGCTTTAAAAGTGACTCATCCACTCTCTCCCTCTTTCACCACTACTTCCCGTGTTGTTTCAAACATGCCTGTACGTTTTAAAGCTCAACAGGACCATCCAAATTGTCTGATTATCGACTGCACATCTACATTTGCATTTCAGAATTAGAGGGGAGAAAGGGATGTGCCCACATGAAAAATGCCTCAAACACATCGCCAAGGTTAAAAGAGCTGTGGTGCAAGGCATGCTGCAGTTTACAATGAATTGAAATGTGACTAAAGGCAGCATGTGACAGTCTTCTATATTTAGCAGTGGCTTTTGCTTTTACACTCTTTGAGATACCCTGTCAGAAAAGCATCTATGTTTGTGCATCTCAGCAGAAGAATGAGCCCCTGAAGGTGTAGGAAATCTCCAACAATGGCTTTGTATACATTCCAGTTGTCGCTGGGGCATTTGTTTATACACATTGCAGGCTTGCCTCCCTCCCCACCTCTGGCACATTCCCATCCCCTCTTTGCTTTGACCAGGGACTATTTTTAGCTGATGTAGAACAGTGATTTCACCATTGAATCTCCTTGTCACACCTTTTCCACAAGCCTTTAAAAGAGAAAGCTTGAGAGCAAAACACAGTGCCCACCATAGAAGTGCTGTGGTTATCATTCCAGTAAGAGATGAGATACATACTCCATTTGCATTTTCCTTAATTTATGTTACTTGTATAGCTAAAGGAGTGAGGAGTCTATGTTTTGTACAAGGCAAATCCATGTTGAACACAGTTTGGTCTAAAGGGTTTTCTTTTGTTCGGAGAGATTCCACTAGTTATATGTGCACCCTTTCAGCAGAAAAATTTTTTTAAAAACAAGTCAACTAGATATATGATTTTTTTAAAAAATTACCCGAGCTGTTGTTCTTCTAGGAGATTCTTTTTTTCTTATTTTATTGCAGCTTTTATCTACTGTTTGGTAAATAAAAGTATTTCTTATGTGCACTTGTATTACATGCATCCCTTTAGGTTTATAAATAGTTACAGAAAATGATACTTTTTTCACAGTCCCCTTTCTAGTCTGTTTAAAGCCTTGCCTGGCTGCTTTTAAAGAGGGCTTAGTGACATTTAGATAACATGGTGATGTGCATATAAGAACAGCACTAATAGTCTTGCTGGGATAAGCATTAGAGCATTCCCACTATTCCAGATTTCCATA
The DNA here is from genome assembly GCA_013397975.1 of Machaerirhynchus nigripectus. Lineage (NCBI taxonomy): Eukaryota > Metazoa > Chordata > Aves > Passeriformes > Dicruridae > Machaerirhynchus > Machaerirhynchus nigripectus. Next base: position 209,321 of record VZRQ01005882.1, read on the forward strand.
AATAACATAAATTAACCTCCCAGCTATTTATATGCAGTACCAGCTACAATAGCCTTTTATTTCATTCCCTTTTTTCTCACCATTTGCTAAATCAATATTCAGCCAACATTCTGGGGATGGCATCCATTTTTTTTGCAACAGGCTGCACAAGCACAATGGATGTTGCATAAGTTTAATGGGAAACAGCCACCAAAATATCTCACTGCAGAACATTGCTGCTCCTTATAGGCCTCTCCACTGGGAGATTTGCAAAACAAAAGTAAGGCTTGTTTTACAAGAAGCTCCACACATTGTCATCCCCAACCAGGACGACAAAGTCTGCCACTGAATTCATGGCAGCTGTGAGACTGTACATGAGTAAAAACATTTCTTTGCACAGGCCAGGAAAGGGATAAAATGCCCATCCTCCAGACCTTGTGAAGATTCTTGGTCCACAGCCCAGCTCTAGACCTATACTCCATGCTTCCAGGGTTTGGACATAGTATTTTGTGTGCTACCATAGCAACTGATGCTCACATATCTTCTAGCAGATGGCAGTTCCAGGAAGGAGGCCTGAAAATGTCTTTGTAGCAATACTTGCATCCCTCGGACATTTCAGAATGACTCTGTCTTCCAGGTTGCTCGTCGTGATTTTTCAGGCATCAGTGGTTGGCATGCGGCTTCACGAAATAAAGACAGGGAAAACTGGGAGCTGCTTTATCAGTATCAAAGTCAGCTGTACTGAAAAAAATCAGTAGAAACTTTTTAAAAGGATGAAACAAGTAGATACATGGAAAAATGTGATAGAGAAGAATCATGAAGCGTGTTGTGCAGGGAAGCCGTCTCCTACAAATTCAGGAGAGTTTTTAAAGGAGTTAAATTTAACTAACACGTAGCTCATTTGGTTGATAAAGTAGGAACATATTTACAGCAAGGTTTCACAATATCCCTTACCAAGGGCTCATAAAGATGCTAAACTAGGGGGAAAGTTCTCTCATGAATTAAAGTTAAAAGAAACAAAGAGGAGGAAAAAACCTGGAAGTCCTGTGGAGATCTGTTCTGCTGGTGTCATTAAGCACGTTCACTAACTACCAAAAGAAGGCAATGCAGAGTAAGCTAATGAGGTTTATTGATGATACTAAGCCACTGAAGCTGTAAAAATGAGTGATGATTGTGCGGATCTCAATGCAGTGCTATGAGACAAAGCAACAGGGCAGTAAGATGTCAGACAAAATGCGGTGTCCATGAACACAACATCTATGCATGTGAGGAAAAGCAACCCTAAATTCAGAGACAAGTTATGGGTTAACCCTCAGAAAAGTAATCCTGGTCTTACAACAGCCTTTTCTACAAACACGTTAGCTCAGCATTTAGCAGCACCAAAGGAGCAACTGGTATAGCCAGAACTGTTAGGAAAGGAAAGAACCCAAAATCCTTGTTATTCCTCTATTTTTAAGCATCTACGGAGTTCCAGTCCTTCATCAATCTTGAGGAAATAAAAAGAAAAAAGATACAGTTACAAAAAGGATAGACACACAGCACCAGTGATTAAAAGCATGAAAGAAAATATTCAAGAAGCAAGTAAACAACCCAGGAGTCTTACACTGAGAGAGGTCAGAAAGGAGATGAAAGGTAACCTTGAATGGCACAGACTAGTTGGATATGGAATGATTATTCACTATTCCTATGCAATGGGAAGTACACAGCATCACATATTGAACCTACAAGGTGGTAGTTTCAGAACAAAGGTGGCAATTTTTCACAGCACTAAGGATACACTGAGGAATTAATTTCCAAAGGATGCCCTAACTGCCAAAAGTTTGCATCGGTTCCAAAAAGCAGTTTGGACATGTGATGGTTTGAACCTGGGTTAATGGACAGTTGTTTAGACCAAAACGCTTCTCGAAATTCACATATTTAAACCCTGTGGAAGCCCAGGAAATTTCTCTTCCTTCTGGCTTTCGGGCTGGTAAGAGGGCTCCGGCCAGCCGGCCAGGCTGGGCCTGGCTGGGCCTGGCTGG
>VZRQ01005882.1:212062-255597 GCA_013397975.1 Machaerirhynchus nigripectus
GTGAAATGATGAAAGACTATTACAGAGTTGGTAAACTGACTGAAATCATTTCAAGTTTGTGCCTTTATGTTGTAACTGGGAAGAGGGGGGAGGATGGGGGGAAGAGAAGTGTTCTGAAGGTGTATTTTGACTTTTATTAATCCTTTTTCTTTTAGTTTAGTTCATAAACTTCTTCATATTGTCTAAATTTGGAGCCTGCTTTGCGTTCCTCCTAATTCTTATCTCACAAAAGGTAAAAGATGCGAACAAACCCACTACACTAATTTGGTGTTTCTTCCTGGTTTCGAACTGAATCCACTACAGGACAGAAAGGACAAAGTCATAGAAAAAGACCATCCTGAGCTATTCTGCATAAAGACTCCACCTCCAGCTCAGGATGTTTCTGGGTTAGAGATTGTCAGAAAATGGGAATATACCTGTATCACTGGCACCCCAAAACCATTTTCCTAAACATTGTCAGTCAGTGTCAGAGACAGGATACTGAGTTAGCTGGGGCTTTGGTCTGGGTGGTCACAGTCCCCTCATACTGCATCATCTGAGCTGTAGGAACTGATCTCAGGCTGTGCTAAATGTGACCTAGCTTAGCACTTTTGACTGAACTCCAATCTCCATCATCTGCTTCAGATTTACCATACATTTGTAAGAGCACATGCAGTTATGGTACTATTCCATCCTGCCTTCGCGTCGTGTGCTCTCTTACTTCAAACTAAAAGGGGCAACTCACAGAAAGCATGAAGGGAAGCAGAATATCTTGTATTAGGCTTTTTCAAGCCCTATGGACCTTATTCATTTTCCATGCTTTGTTTTCATCCTTATTTTACCTTAAATGTCATAGAGAAAATGAAGATCTGCTGATCCAATAACCTCCCTCATCCATCAACTCTTTTTCAGCAGGAAATTACTGCCATTTGGTCTGATCTTTTCTCATGGAATCAGAAAGGGACAGATTCTGAAGATTGGATTCACCTTAAGTTGTACCTCACTCAAAAACAAGTCACATTGCAATCACTGCCACTGCTTAGAGGATTAAAAATTACAAGGCTAGTAAGAATGAAAATCTCCCCCTAATATACCAAGTTCCTCTTTAAGAGTCCTATTTGGTTCATCTTACTGTGGCTGCCATCCCATTAAAACCTTAAAGAGAACTCATAAATATAAAAATACCCAAGAGCGTGGCAGAGAATCCTGCCCTGAATAATTGTACTGAAATATTCTAAAAGGAACTTAATTTCCTTCTCGATAGCCTCAGTAATACTTTGAAGAAAGAAGAATGAAAGTGAGGACACGCATTACATTCTGCAGAGGTACAAAAAGAAACCTTTTCTCAGTGAATACGTCAGGGGAATATGTCTAAAAGGGCATATCTGTGAAAATATGACCTCTGATTTTGCCAAGGTCAGCAAAACCTACTGTGATTCGCTTTGTAAGTGTCGGTCACACAAGTTAAAGCTGCCTCAAGGCAACTTTAACTTCTCTACCCAAATTCAACAAGACATGATGTTTTTGAAAGGTTTGCAAAATCCTCCTATGTATGGAGGAGCAAGATTATCTGGTCCAACATTTGTTTATGATTATTTGTGGATCCAAACCAAGTTAGTTCTTTACTATAAATTCATATGGACTGGCAGATCAGAAAGCCATTAAGAGCTGTTAATCTAACATGGAACATGCATCTTAATTTGAGTTTCCTGGCACATGCTGTTCCCGGGTGGGTGCTGTTCTTCTCTTAGTCTCAGTGGCAAGAAGACCCTCACATCACACAGGCCTACAGTGCCATTTGTTGAGAAAATCTGTTACAGTTCTGGCTTACACCATTTGCTGAATATTTGTTGAGTTAAAGTGGAGAAGAAGAGGGAATGGTGCACTCTGCCTTGGATGCCTTTATATGGCTGCTCAGAGGCTGGCACTGCACCTCATAATCACTGTTTTTGGAGACAGAGATGGGCATCTGGGGTCACACCATTACCCATTCCTTCAAACATTCCTGGTTCCTAGTGTCAGAAAAATGAGCTCCCAACGTCCTCTGCACTTGTGCTCGCATGGGATTTCATTATTGTGCCAGGAATAGGAAGATTTCCATAGAAGGTTAAAGCATTTTTTGTCCTACATGAAACTGGCCAGTTCTAGATGTTTAGGAAAAAGGTGCCAGAATCTTATTAAGCAGTTGTGGAGTAGTGTGATATTCAAAACAGTTTCCAATTTACCTGCACTAGGAAGAGAAAGCAGTTTATAATCTGCGATGTATTTATCTCCCCTAATTTTTCCAGATATCTTACATAAACTAACAATACATGTTCTTTTATTGATGTGTCTAAATGCCTAATAGTCCCTTTACTTTCTTCATATCTTGTAGCAATGAACATGATAGATTGTTGAAAAAGTATTTACCTTTTACTGGAAATGGTTATCTTTCAGTTTCACTTTAGTTTTATCTCAGGCAGTGTTTGTGTGCCATAGGATGCTCTGTCCCATTCTATTCACCTCCTGTCTAACAAGAGCAAGCCCTTTAAGTCAACTTTTCATCAAGAAGCCTCCCATGCTTCTTCAGCTGTTTTATCACCAGGTTTCTGTATCCTCTCTAGAAAGGCTGGCCCAACTCTCAGTGAGCATACCTTACATGACAGATTTACAATGATTTTGCAGATGTAAATGGTATCACCTCACTCATTTCTTAATTGTCTGAAGCACATTGCTTGTTTTCTGACAGCTAGGGTATAACATGTGGTGTCTTGATGTTCCTGTTTACAAAAACACTCACAAATCCTTCTGGTTTGGTTGTTGTTTTTTTTTTTTACATTCCAGTTTGGTTAGAACCTTAGCTCACTCGGTGACCTGAACCCCCAGCCCAGCCTCTCCCTGGTGATGGGCCACTGAGGAGGTTGAGCTCTGGTGGGGAACCTTGACTGAGCTGCAGTCAGACAGGATCACTGCTGCCAGGAGGTGATGCTCCACTTCATCCTCACAACACCTCTGCATTCCCATCATGCAGCTGCACTTATTCCCATCCTGCAGCACCAGTGTTTCTTGGAACTCTCACTGAGCTGAACCAACTCCTGAAATGAGAGGGAAATTAACATCAAAAACTATGGGCATATTCTGATGGATCAGATAGCTGGATCAACTGCACAGTCAGCCTGAAAAACGTCAGGAAGAGGGTGAGAATCCTGGCTGGCAGCAGCAGCAAGAGGAGGGAGAAGGAGAGAGAAGAAGAATGAGATGGCATCTGCCAGCAGCACCAAGCCAACAGAGGACCCCCAGGGAAAAGATAGGAAGATGTTTGAAATGCATCTGTTTCAAAATACACGTACCCAAAGACAGAAACACTGTTTAAACTACCCACCTGCTAAAAGCTAAGGGCACGCAGAAGAAAAGTTCACCTTTCCATATAGCTGCCAGGCAAGCATCCCAGCAGTGCCAAGCCTCCAAAAGTGTTACACCACTGTAGCCAGCAGCCATCTCGCTCTGTCGTGTCAGCCCTCTTTGCTGCTCTTCACTGCCCTCTCTTGAGTCACGAACCCGTGGCGGGTTCTGTACATCTGTGGCTGCAGTGGTTTCCCCTCCTTTCCTGAGTGACATATTTCAAACACTTGCTCTAGACAAGGTGTCGGGAGCTTCTCCTTGTTAGCACTTAGCCACACTGAGAATTGCCAGCCTACTTCTGCCCTGCACTTCCCAGCCATCGAATACAACACCCCTGGTTCTGAAACTAGCTCCTCCACGAGCTTTTTGTCAGGGACTTTGTCAAAGGCTTCCCGAAAGTTCAGGTACTCCGGATCACTGTAGAACAATCCCAGCCATGCCTCTAAGGAGTCCATGGAGCTGTAGTGTTTTGTAGTGTTTTATTTTCGATTTAAACTTTTGCTTTCTCCAGTGAGTTTCCTTTATATTCAGATGCAGAAATGATGCAAAACTTCACAGGAGGGAAAAGGTGCACAGCACAAAAAGATGAGATAGGGAGTATGATTATGCAGGAATCCTGTACAACTTGAATTGTAGGAAAGTAATTTTGTCTCCTGCATTGGAATGTCTCCTGCTGATGGGTGCAACCCTTTCCCAGTGACTGTGAAAATCTTGATAAGGAAAGTGATGAGACACTTAGTGAAGCTAGAGCTCTCAGACTTGGGTTTGCCCTCCCACGCATATTGGGTGGGCAGGCAAACCACAGAATGTCATCTGTGAAGTCAGAAAGCATTGGGTACATTTAATTACTACATTAGCACTTGCTAACTCTTTGAATGCCAAGAACTGGTTGTGGAGGGTTTGGGGTTGTTGTTCAAACTTTGGTTTTACCTCAGCATAGCTATCAGGGTAGGAGCTCACACATCTGAGAGGTCGAGTCAGCCCATTAATAGGCACTTACTGCAGTAAACAGGTCAGGAAATAATTGTGGCAAAGCAAAGAGCTGAGTGGCTTTGGCTTATTCTTGTACTTCTCATTGTTTCTTATTCTGTGTATTTTCTCACTCACAAGGTTTTCTTTTCAGCAGTTTTCTATTTCCAACAATGTTACTTGTTCTGAAGAAAAATAAAGTCATGCAAAAAAAGGATCTTTTCAGTTAAACAAGGTATTTCAGCCCTTGGGAGTTAGGCACCACAGAAATCCCCTCTGGGAATCTGTGCTGACCATTTTAACAGGACCTGTGGGCTGCTTACTGCACAGCCCATTCATCAGCAACACCCTGGTGACTGACCACAAGCCTCATCATGCATCCCATGGCCTAGTCACACCCTTTCCCAGATATACTAAGGAGCAGGCCAAATCCATGGACAACAAGAGCAGCCAGCTGCTGCCACCCCCTTTCCCATGAGTGCACAGCCCTTGCACCGCCGTGGGGTAACACTGCCTGGCATTGGAGCAAGGAGGGATCCCAACATCCCAGGGAGACACGAAAGGTTCTTGTCATCCCAAATTACCTGACTCACCCCAGTACCCAGTTACTCACCCAGTGAAGTATCTGTTTCAGGTCTTGCTATACCAGTTCTCTGGGCAAGACCTGCTGGATCCCAAAGCCCCTTCCCCTGGGAAACACACTCAGCACCTCCAGGACCTTGTCAGAGCCATAAACAACTGGAGGCATTGCACAGCACATCTTTGTCTGACACAATGGTAAACCTCATGGCCTAATGACCCAAAAAGTTGGGCGCTGTTTCTTCACACAAGAAAAGGAAATTATAGTTGCATTTGGCAGTTTCCCTGAGAACAAACACCAAGGCATGCAGCTGTTCTGATGTGATCTATATAAATATTTGGGTAGGCAAATACCTGAATCAACAGGAGCTTTCTGACAGATTTAGGATCTTTCAGTTATTTTTCCATTCTTGGGATATCTGAAATGAGTCAGTCATCGAAAAGTCGCTGTTGCTTAATGCTGGGGGATCACTGACAAAAACCACCCTGCTGAGACCTCCTCTATTAGTCAGCATTTCCTTCCTGATCCCACAACAGGAACCGAGGTATGTGTGTACCAGGGCTGAGATTTGCCATCCCTGTGCACGCTTGTCTCCTGCTCACCGGAGAAGGCAAGAGCCTTCCCGCCACTCCTAGTGTGCTGCAACCCTGCCATCTGCCCCAGGGCCATGGAAATGTCCTGACACTGGGCGTCTTCTCAAAACACGCTCAGGCTTGCAGGATCCATATTGTCTTGCCTAACTCTGCTCCAAATGTTGTTAAATCAGAGGCTAAAGGATTGCATTGCTTGTTGTTCGAAGCAGGACTAAAATACTACGCAAGACTGGGTTTTGTTGTTGAGTTTGCTTTTTTTTTCACAGCAGATCCCCCTTTACCAAACTATTAACTTTAACTTTGAGGGCATTTTTTTGTTTTTATTTCCCCTTTAAATTCTGCCATGCATATCCTTGTCAAGCACAAACTCATGCATTGGGACACCACGGCTTTACTCCACAGGGAGTTATTAAGCCTGATGTAAACACACTGTTGTTTTCATTTAGCTTATAGGTGAGATACTAAGCAGATTTTGATCAGTATGAATACATCTTTTCACTGAACCTGGGGTAGATTTTTGTGCATGGATATCCCTTACAGGTCTTCACTTAGGCTTCTACACACATAAATAGGTATAACCACATCCTAAATCAGTCCAGAGAAGTTTGCTCTCCTGCAATTGAACTCATGGAGGTTTGGGTGTGCACAAACTCCTTAATTGCTAGCAACCAACTTTCTGCAGAGTTGAGATCCATATTCATATGCATCCTTTTCTAGAAAGACTGAAGGTGGTTGCCCCAGAGAGCACTTTGCGGACACCAGTGTCTGCCCACACAACTTGTAAACTCATGTTTTACTGAGTTCAGCTGGCTTGCCAGCTCTTACGAGCTCTGAGCCACAAGAACATAGAGACAGAGATCAACAGGACCAAGGGCTGCAGGTTCTGACCAAGGAGAGCATGCCCCAGGGCAGGGAAAGTGCAAAGGTGAGGGTGCATCAGCAGCTGTGGACAGGTTCACCCACCACGTGATGCAGTCAGCTGGGCTAACCGTGTCACCTCTGCACCCCTGTTGTGCCTGACTCACCCACCCCACATTCGTACATTATCATCCAGGACATTATCACAGTAGGAAGCTCTTTTCTGCACAGTGTCACAGACTAAAAAGAGAAGAGGAAGAGGAACATAAAAATACAGAAAGTCCATGCTTTTTCGACAGTGACCTCATAAAAAAAAAACCATTCAAAAAACCCCCATCCCAAATAGCAGTGAAACTTTTTGATAACTTTCTGTTCCACACAAGTTCTCAAGCATTGTCAGCCTGGAAAATGGCTTGGTCTTAACCTGGCCCAACCTTCTGGGGCACCGTGTGTGACACTATCTGGGAGTGCCAGACTATCTGCAGTGGGGCCACTGCCCCACAGAGACGCCAAACACACACCCACCCTTTGGAGTAAGTGGGTCTAAACCCCAGAATGTGAGACCTGACAATGCCAACAAGGTGTGCTCACTCCTAGTGATTGGAGTGATATTACATCTGGGGCTTCAGATGCCATACATGTCACCTGAGGTTGCTGAGAGAAAAGGGCAGATAATAAAAACAAAAGCTGCAAGACACACACAGCAGATGTTTTTCCTTGCAAATGACACTGGAGTGTTCAGGAAAATAAAGTGCCTGCTTATTACCTAATACTTTCACACATTTTGTTTTCACTTGTATCATCCTTTCAGGGTATCATGCTCTTAGAAGGATTTTGGTAAAATCATTCCATAAATGGGAATAATCAAGCTTGTTATTTTTTTGCTAAAGCTTTTCCCTGCTTACTAGAAACTAGTTCCAGGACAGAATTGCTATGTCTTCCTTTTACATTTAACCTTCCTGTCACTCTAGTTTTACCACTTTGGGTCTGGAATTCATTCACGTAGAAGCCAACTGTGGACTGGTGGTTGTGTAATGTCCCTTTATTTTATTATTTAATCTTCTTTTCATCTTGCTCATGTACAATATCTATGGCTGAATACATTCAGTATGGTTATGAAATATCAGATCACTCTCTCTTCTCCCCAAGATGGAAAAGAGAAAGAAAAGGGGAGATTTCATCTCAATCCCCTGGTATCAGTCTCTGAGTGTTATTCACTGTGCTAATAACTGTATCAGCATGTTTATAAGCTGATATGCTTTTAATTGTTTCACTCACTCTCTCATACACATGAAGTAAGCACTCTAATGGGTTCTGTACCTTTCATCTTTTTTTTTATTGTTAATGGTATCTCCAGTAATATAAAATGACGGATGAGTGCAGTCTGAGAAAAGCAGAAAAATCAATACACGTCCAGACTCCACATGCGAGAGGCGAGGAGCTGGGGCTGCCAGGCACTGCAATCTCTCTTGGGCCAGACGACAAGAGCAAGGCAGTGAGCAAGGAAAGGCACACCAGCAAAACAGCTCCTGTGGAAACAAGCAGTGGCCTGGGCATCCTGCACACTCTGCCCCACCCTTCTACCTCCTGTTTGTAAAGAAGGGGTCTCCAGCCACACTTGATGTACAGACACACATGCAACATGGCTGTGAGCACAGCACTCTTGCCACAGCTGGGGTCACCCACAATTCAGGCAGCACACATGGGTGGAGTTACCCCTGTGCAAACTGGCTGGGTTGTCTTCTTCCCAGACTCTCCCTGAGATCCAAGGGGTCTTGAGGAATGAGAGAAGAAATGGCAAGCCTTTTCCTTGAACTCAGAAACACACGTGTCCATGAGGGCAGGGGCCATGCCGAGACTCAGGTGTGGGCAGACTCATGTGTGCTTGAAAAAGTATGCCCCAAAAGATGTGACGGTGTTAGAGGGTGTCAAGCAGCACAGTGAAGGAGCTTTCTATAGCTTGTGAGGAACACCTGTCAGTCCTCTGCATGGCCAGAGGAGTGTGTCACACACATTCCACAGGAACACGACACCCCTGTGTCACATTCAGCCATCAGCCAGCAACTGTGTTAATAATGCACAGGGGCAGCCACTTGCCATTTCCAATTTCTAGACATCTCTGTTTTCCCTACAGGGAAACATAGTTTGATCTTTGGCCATCCTGTTTAAAAATGCAGGATTATGTCCATATATATATATTCTGTTGTTTTTTAAAGGAATGTGAACAAAAAAGTCTAACAGACACTAACAATTTTTAATGCATTTAGGGAAATAAACCCAAAGGTACGGAGAAGTGTTGTTTGTTTTAAAACAAGAGCCCATCCTTCACATCAGGCTGTAGCCTGGAGTGGGTATGGTACTGCCAAGTTATAAGAGCCTGTAATGGAAATGCTGACAGACCTTCAGCACCACCGCAGTGACAGTCGCTCTATAAATAGACTTTGCGAATGCTTGGTATGTGAGATGGGTTCAAGTAGCCACTTGACAGACTCTGGCAATTTGACCAATAATTATTTCAGAAAACAATCACAGATGAGATCTGTTCATCTATGTACTCATTCTTGCAGGTGGTTTGTGAGCGTATCCCACCTATCCTCCAGTGCCAGATACAAAGCATTAAGGATGCTGTTCTGGCAGGTACAATGCTGCCTCTCAAACAAAGCTGTAATATGACCTACTTTGCTCAGTCTAGTACTATTCAATAATAAGTGGCCTCTATTGGGTTTCTACATGTAGACAACATCAAACACATTTCACTGAAACATTTAGATATTGATTTTACTCAGTCTGGGAATTTCAAAGTGGGTTCTTTCCATGTCATCTGAAAATGCATCCTCTTGCCCCCATGCTATAGATTCTGTGTTAGTGCACGTGCATGTGGACTGCCTCAGCTGCTCGTCATCCCTCTGCTCTTTGTTCCTAAATTAAGGGCAATTGCTGTGTCCCTTTATCCCCTAATGGCAATAACTACTTTGTATAGTAACGTAGTAGCTGTCTCTGGTGCTTGGCTTCCTTGCAGTTACCCAGCCATGCCTGCTTTTTAACCAGAATGCAAAATAATGCACTGATCCTAAATAGGAGCACTGGGGGTACTGGAGGATTGTTTAAAATTCGTGAGCCTCTTTCTTTAGCTTCAGGGAATGTGTTGAGTTTTTCTCGTGCATTTGCTCATCCAGTCATATGTTCTGGGGCTCTGTCTCCAAATAAAAACTTCATGGAGATTTATGTTCTCCACCTATTGGGATTGCACTGTTGGTTTCTTTTCTTTCTGTTTTCTTGCTTTTGGGATAAGATCTCAATCACTTAGGTAGATGCCCAAGTGCAACAGGCATCTTGTTAAGAGCTAACTAGACAGTGAAAAAGGGCCATCAGGTACACCTTCACTAGGGGAGTTAAAGGCTGAGCTTGAGTCAGATTTCCAAGGACAAGGTGCTGCTCTTTTTCCTAAAGTTTTCATGGTAATTTCAAGCACGGGGAAAGTGTTCCTTTTTTTGTTCCAGTATATTATATTGTTTTTCTGCACATAATTACACTGCTGCCACAGTTCCATCCAAAGCCAGTTGCATCCTGAGCCAGCCTCATGCAGAAAGTGGTTGAGGGCCTTTAGTCTTGAAGTATGGGTGTTTAAATAAGCTGTCCTAATAAGCTCTCCTGCAGCAGGAGAGACCACTGGCATCAGAGGGGATTGATGAAATGGAGCCCTACCTAGGTGTAGTCCATGTTCTTGCCATGTGTTTGGGATTGAAAAAAATCTTTTCCTGCCCAGAGTCAGGAGGTGTTGGTGTCCTCTGCACTCTACCAGAGCAGCACAGACCAGATTCCTGTCCTCCTTATCTATGAGCCAGTGCAGGTGTCCAAGGGAAACATCCATATGTCTCATCCTCAGATGCATTCTTCAAAGTTGAGTGTGTGGTATTTAACCAGAAAAAAAGAAGAAAAAAAAAGGAAGTAAATATTCTTTTTTAGGGTCTTTTTTGATAGAAAGTCTTTGTGTAATCCATTATTATGGTGTGCTGGATGTGATGTTATTATTATTATTATTATTCTGTCTAGACTAGCTTGATTAGGTCAATGGCAGTTATTTTCTTGTAGAAAATAATGAGTTAAGAGCACCACAGCAAATGAAAATCAACAAGCACCTGAAGCAAAGGAGCAGCAACACTGCTGCAGGAGGTCAGTTCTCTTTCAAACATGGCTTTTTCAAACTTTTGCTTCTTCATTGGCACAAATGTGTGTACTTGACCAAGTGCCATTTACTCAGTAGTATTTCCTCCTAAAAAATTAGGTTTGGAGAAACACCTCACTTATATTCAGAGCAATTATTTCCTATGAATGTCATTTATTTGAAAGGCTGAACACAGAAGATGATGTCATATCCCAGTAATACTTGAGGAGGTTTGAACCAAAGCAAGACTAATCACATTGGGCACCTCATGGGGAAAGCGTTTTATCTGGGAAGCACAGGCAAGGTGGACAGTGGCACCACCACCAGAGCCCTTCACAGCTCCTGGGGTTCCTTGTGCTTCCCTCAGCTTTCTCCCCAGCCTGCCACAGGTAGGCTGTCTGGGGCTCCAGACTTTGCATGGACACTGCTTTGGGTATTTGTGTGGCTTGGTAATGTCACCTGCTCAGTCAGCACTGCAGAGCACATGGTTCTCACCATGACTTTGGTGACAGTAGATGGTTAAGCATCAAAAAGTGCCAAAGGCAGAAAGGACGGGGTTGTTGTTTTAAGTCTGAATTCTTACGGTGATGGGGGATGTTAGATCACTTTCAGCATATTTTACCAAAAAAAAAAAAAAAAAAGACCATGAGTAAATCGGGACAATTTGATACTGCCAAAGTCAAAAGCTTCTGCTGTTGCATTCCTTTATGCATCAGAAATACTGATTAACAATTGCATGTTTCTTTCAAAGGAGCACACACAATCCACTGTGGTTTAAAGAAGGTGGAGGAAACCCTGACAGAGAATAAAGATGAGCTACAAAACCCATAGTAAAGGAATGCCTCAGTGGAGATCACTTTTCTGCATCCTTCCTGCTTTCCCTGGAGCTAAGCACAGTGCTGTACTTAACTGGGGACCAGATCCTGCTCATTTTTTCAAGGCCTGCCATCTTCAGTTTCGCTCTTTGTATACAGCAATTGGGATTCTGTCCTACATGTTAAAATGAGAATATTAGCTAGCAGAGAGAATCCCTTCCAGAGCTGTGAGATAGTGATAGAGTCTGCTTTATGAATGTTAAAAGAGAGCATGCAGTGCCTGGAAAACACTACACTGACCTGCGGGGTTTGAAACCTGCCTATAAAGTTCTCATTTAGATGAGATGCTCTCAGAGTGGATAAGCCAAACTACGCTCTTCCTAAGTGTCTGCTAATAACCTTAATGGAGTGCAAAAGCATAGAGAGGCACCAAAAGGGATTTAAAAGCGGAGAGAGCAGGAAGAGCAGTAATGTCGCATCATAGATAAAATCCCACACCCCGAACAACACAGAGGTGCTGAGGTAGGAAGGAACCTCTGGAGACTGTCTCATCCATATCTTAAAATGAAACACTCAGATCTACACATTTGCATGTATTTAAAAGCGGACACAGACATCACATCGCTCTCATTGTACCAAAATCTGTGGAGTACTAAAGGCATTGTCAGGGAAAGAGTAGGCTGGAATCATGGGATGAGATCTGCAAACATGCCTGAGAGTGCTGGCACACCCGAGGCTAAATCTGCTCCAGTCTCAGTGCTGCCTGACTTAGCGGTTTGGATCTATAGGAATCGTAGCTGCAGGGCAGAAACCCACATTCCCCACAGGCTGTGTGCAGAGGATGAGAAGCCAAATAGTGAGCTCTTGAAGCAGGTGAGCAGGGAGTGAAAGTAGCTGGCCATTAGCTCCCAGAGCAGACTGGGCAAAGCCCCTCAAAGACTATGTTCTTTGCTCCATTTGGAATTCTCACTTGGAGCTGGCTGCCAAAACTTGCCGAGTCATTTCGTATAGGAGGCAAAGAGCTTTCCTGCTCTGTCCCAGCTTTGTCTGCCCATCAGTCCACAGACACAATACTGGCTGGGAAAGCAGCTGTGCCGACAGCCCCATACATTCGATGTGAGCAGGTTGTGAGTGCAGGACACTCACCATGTATATGGGCTGCCCTTGCTGCCGAGCTATGAACACTTTGGATGAGTCTCAACTTCCTCTTTTGGGGACACTCCAGTTGTAAGGGCCCATACCCTGCTGGGAGAGTTAGGATCCCATGGAATGCAAGCTTTCAAAGTGGCTTCTCCAAACGAGGCAGCACAAGAGTTAAGCTTGGGCTTTGTGTGTGCTGAGGAAATACTCAGAACACTCAGGTGAGATAGGAACTTCCATGCAGTGTTGCTCTGAGGGTTTTGTCTGCACTGTTTACAGAGACATTAAAGCAGCAGTTTCTTTTGTCAGGGCTGGTGGGAATTTTGTTCTGCTCTCCCTCAGGGGGTTGAGAAATCCCACCCAGGAAAACAGAACACACCCAAAGATCCTGCCAAAGCCAGGTGACTATAGTGGAGGGGAAGACATTATCAAGGATCTCCCTAAGGATTTCGAGCACCCAAATTGCTGCCAGAATCTACAGGGATGTCTCAGTAGCAGTCAGGGTGGGGGAAGTGTGGAAGCAGCAAAAAAGTGCATCTGGCTGGGCCAGCCCCTTTCCTTCAAGCGGCACAGCCAAGCTTTGAAAGACAGAGAACAAAAGGCAGACTAGTGAGCAGGGGAAGAAAGTGCTGGAAAGGAATTTGTTGCAACAGGAAGTTCAATGGTTTGTCGTAAAACAGACTGCAGTTCTGTTGTTTCCATGTTAAACCCTAGAAAGAGGCAGCTCCAGCACACAGTGGATTCTCTGGTGCAAAACCAGTGGAGGTTTGAAAAGAACGAAAGGCAACTTGAGTTTCCCAGCTATAGTAAAAAATAATAGCGGAGACCAAGCTTTTTTTTCCTTTTCTTCTCCTTCCAGAAATTCCCTGGTTTCATCTTTTTGGGTCTTAAACATTGATTTAATTCCAGGCTTGCCTTTAAGGAACAAGAAAACATGTAGCAGGCCTTTCAGATCCCAAATCTATGGCAACACTTCCAATTTTCATTACCAGAAATAGCAAAAGGAAATGAAAAGCAGGTGCGGGAAGGCTTCTCTAAATGATGCCAGGGCTGTGCTTTAACCTTTACTGGAGGCAAACACACATCTGTGCATGCCAGGCTATTGCCTTACTGCACAGTTCCCTTACAGTTACAAAAAACTGACAAAAGCAACCAAACACACTCAAGTTTTTCTAAGCATGTTTGCTGACAGCCCTTGCCACTGAAATATTTCACTGACCTTTGACAAAGACAGTAAATAAGGTTTGCTAGGCTGCAGGGAGGAAAAAAATCAGGGCACTGAGGATCTCAGAATTAAACAAAGGAAAGGATAACATGAAAAGAACTTTGGAGATCAGTAGAAAGAAAAATAGGCATCTCATTTGTGTCTTGATCACACCGTGTCCTTGCTTTTTTGCATATATTCGTGGTACTTTTTCCAAGTTACTTGAGATACCTTTGGTTTGATCCTGCCAGATGCTGAGCAACAAGCCACAGCCACACTCAGCAGTTTGCAGAGATCGAGCTGATATTAGTACCAGATTATCTCAGTGCAGCCTGCAAAAGCCAGTCATTCTGTTTTTCATTTCTGTGGCAAAACTGCGAGATCCTGGAATTTGTTCTTTCTCCTCCTATATACCATTCAGTGAAGAAAGAATTAATGCCCCGGAGCTAGCTGTACACTGCCAACTCAAGCCTTTAAAATGAACACAAAAATCACAGCCCAGCCTGAACAGGGAAATGTAAGCCTGAACCTGGCCCCAGCGACAGCGGCTGCTGGAAAGGCCCCCCGAGGCAACTCCAGCACTGTAATAACCTACGTAAACAGGGATGGTGTTTTTTCTTTTTTTTTATCCTCCGCCTTGCTTCAGTGGAAAGGGGTAGAAAAATAACTCACTTGCGTACACAGTCATTTAGACCCAGTCATGATTCCTTTAGAGCCTGTGCCAATGGATTTTAGTCATTTTCTGGCAAAGGTTTCCCTTTCAACCACAAATACTGAATAGTTACTGGGTGAGTCACCACCTTGAGTAATCTAATTCTTTGACCAGTACATGCTTGCTTCCTGTGCTGCAGAATGTCTTTCTTCAGTAGGATATTTTAACGTGTGCCTTTTGTGTGCCTTTTTTGTTCAGGGATTTTCTTTCCTGCAGCGGCCAGCGTTGCAGGGCTGGGAGTCCAGGGGGGTGCTGAGGAGCTCAGAGTTCAGCTTCCAGGGCAATTCCTGCCGCAGATTCCTGGCTGCCTCAGGGCTGAGAAAGGTGCTGTGGCCTACTGGCCTCCCCCACTTCAAATCCAGCCTGTGCTGTCCTTGGGAGAGTGGCAGCCTCAGGGTTTAGAAGGTAATTTTTCAGACGGAGGGCCTTTACTCAGCAACTCTGGTCATAGCTGCAGGCATCACACGGTTCTATACAGCTTTACCAGCAAATTGTAAAACAGCCAAACCTGCAACATTTGCCTTGTGCCAGTGTCCCAGTCAGCCCCCCGGATCAGAGCAGTCAGTGCCCAAGGGCTGCTCTCCCTGGCTTTAGGAAGGGAACGTTAATAACAGCTGCATGGGATGGTGTTGGAGTGAACCATATCAGCTGGTGTTGGTACAAGCTTTTGCAAGGGTTTTGACCTGTTTTCCCTTTCTCATGTACTAGCTTTATAAGAAAACGTACTGCTAAAATATCACAGGGGTTTAGAAACACTACAGGAGAAAAATATTTCTTTTAGCCTTTAGAAGATGCAATGTTTCAGAAGAACTTAAATGTTCGAGGATTACAATGTGGTGAGTGTTCACAAGACACCTTTTGAAGAATGTTATTAAAATCTTTTCTAGCCCTTTCTTTCATGATTGCAGCTTTCTGTTTCATTTCCTATTTATGGGGGCCTGTGCTTTCCTCAGGGCACCTTCTGGCCACTATTTACTGAAAGCTTCTTCTCTTCAGGAGAGAAAAAGAAAAGAGAGGCAGCAAGAGGGGAGGATTAAATTATACTCTGATATTTTCATGACAAGAAAAGCAGACTATAATAAAAGGACTCTAATACAAATTTATGATCCCGGTAGAAAAACCTCAGAGTAAGATGTCTTTGTGCATTTATGTACGTAAAAGCACTGCTGACAAACAGAGGAGATCTAACTGTGGCTGTGTCTGATAGCCTGTATGTCTGCTAGAACCATTAGATTCTCTCATGACCTGGTCTATATGAATACAGAATTACTAGAAGAAAGCAGAGCTGTTGAGAGACACCCCAGAAGAACCCAGCTGGCTGCGCCAGCACTGTCCACAACGTGCCAGTCAATGGAGCCCAGGACAAACCCTATTTTGTACCTTTTCCTAGAGCCGGGGCTAAACATTTCCGTATTTCATGTGAGACCAACATAACATACTGTTGTCTCTGCTCTCGTTGTCCTCCTGTCAGCTGACATTTTTCCATCATTCCTGCAGAAGCACACCAAGCTGGACTGGAAGGGATAGGATGATATCACCTACTCCAGTTCTTCTCAGTCTTGGGTGCATCAGGAAGAGCATTGCCAGCAGGTCGAGGGAGGTGATCCTGCTCCTCTACTCAGCCCTGGTGAGGCCACATCTGGAGTGCTGTGTCTGGTTCCAGGCTCCTCAGTAGAAGAGAGACTTGGAGCTCCTGGAGCAGGTCCAGTGGAGGGCAACAAAGATGACTGAGAGACGGGAGCACTTCTCCTACAAGGAAAGGCTGAGGGAGCTGGGCCTGTTCATCCTTGAGATGAGACAACTAAAAGGGGACCTTACCAGTGTCTATCGGTATCTGAAGGGAGGGTGCTAAGAGGATGGAGCCAATCTTTTCTCGGTGACACCAAGCAACAGAAAAAGAGGCAATGGACAGAAACTGATGCACAGGAAGTTCCACCTGAACATGAGGAAGAACTTCACACTGGAACAAGAAGACCACACACTGGAACAGATTGGCCAGAGAGATTGTGGAGTTTCCCTCACTGGAGACATTTAAGAACCATCTGGATGCAATCTTATGCCATGTGCTCTAGGATGACCCTGCTCATGCTCGTGAGCAGAGAGGTTAAACCAGATGTCCCACTGTGGTCCCTTCCAACCTTATCCACTCTGATTCCTTGAACTGTGGGCCTTTCAATGTTTCCTGTGGCAAGGTCTTCTGAGATTAGGAGGTGGCATGGGTGCCATGTGGCTTTTGAGCATAACCTGACATCATACCTAAGGCATCACCAAAATGAGCAGTCTTCACCTCATCATCATCCCCATGAGTTGCTCATGTCCTCTTTCCTCCAGGGTGCTGGCATTTATATGAGGTCAGGATTCTTCAGTACAGTAGCTGAAACAGCAGGGAGCCACACACCTTTTCTTCTGGGGTTAGTTTTCCCGTGGCTTTCTGCCCTGGCCAGGTCACAGCAGGGTCAGGCCAGCCAAACATACGTGGTGGCAGTGAAGGAAGCTGTGGGACCAAAAAGAGCTAGAGACAGCAGAGCATTCTAAGACACTGGCTGTGAGCTTTGGTTTTCATGGCCTCAGGCCAGCCTGTGAAATCCACTGTGCTCCCTGGTCTGAATCAGACAGGTTCATGTTTTACAGATAGTTGCCAAATCTTTTTTTTTAATTTACTTAAACTTCCACCCATAAACTATCATCACTTAGAAGTTATCTTCATTTTGCTCCTTAACTTTCCTTATAACAAGAATAATTTTTCCTGTATATAAACCTTAGATAGCCTCAATAATGTGAACAAAACATGGTCTAAAAACTAAAATTAAGCCTTGAGACTCCCAGGCACAGGCCCAGTGCAGGAGAAGTACCTATTTCCTGCAATGTCTGTGGCCACCACTGCAGACAGGAAGCAATCAGGAGATAATGTTCAGATGTACCCAACAGCAAACTTCTGCCCCTGATGCAGAGCCCTGAGTTACCAACCTGGCTCTCAACACTTCCAACAACCCAAGAGCTGCATCCCTCTTTACCCTGACTCCATCACAGCTCTGGTTGATCTCAGGTGTGGGGCTCAGCCTCCTCCCTCACAAAGCCAGAAACAATTGTCTCACCACAGACAATCTGACAGCAGTGGGATAAAGATGCATCATTCAGAAAGGCAACTGATCTCATCCTAATGACATGAAGCAGTGTCAAGGCCATCACCATTGTGGTAAACTGTGTCAATATCTATTTACCACTGCTGCTAGGAAGGTGCTTCTATTTCAAGGTTGAATTCATTTAACTTCAGCTTACAGATATTGGATCTTGTTATATTTTTATATATGGCATTAAAATATTGCCCTAGGTCTCATTTCTCTGTGTAAATATCTATAAACACAGATCAAGTCACCTCTCAGCCTGCATAAGCCTTGTCTTTGGGACTTGCCTTCCAGCACTTGGGTCATCTCTGTAGCTGTCCTTTGAATTTCCTGCAGTATTTCACATCTTCCTTGAAGCATGAAAATGAGAAGTGGACAAAGTATAGTAATAGCTGTCATTAATTCAAAATCACTTTCCTTCTTTTACTTCATATTCCTTTATTATACATCTATGGGTTGCATTGGCCAGCTTTCCCCACCACGCTGCATTAAGTGCTTGTAGTTTGGCAATTATTTGCAATGACCCCTGTGTCCTTCTGTTCAGTGCCACTTTCCAAGAAAGGGCTCTTCATTCTGTGCAAGTTTTTCAATCAGAAGATAATGTGGTATGAAGTCAAATGGCTTAGAGAAGTATAAGCATAGATATCGATGCAGCTCCGTGGGCCAGTAATCCTATCAAAAAAGGGCAAGAGGTTTGTGTGATGAGACATGCCACACCTGAAACCATACTGACTTACATTTCCTATCATTTCTGATGGAACTACAGCTTAGTTTATTGTTTGTAGAGTCCTGAATTCACTCTTCTAATATTTTGACCAGGGTGTCAAATTTCCCTGAATTACACGGCTCGACCCCCGCCTACATATCCAGTTTTTTCAAGCTGTGAGCACCTTGACTCACTCCTTTCATCCTCTTGGCCATGTGTAAACTGAATAGGCTGATTTAAAATTTTGGTCTTTAGCAGATGTTGCTTCGTGCACCTTTTTCTGTACTTCAGAGGCTTCTACTCCCGGCTCTAACTCCATCTGAGCTGGATATATCCTCCTGCTCCACCCCACATACAACACAAAAATCTCTTTGAAAATGTCTGCCTTTTTGAGATCAAATTCACACGCCCACCGTCTGCAAGCAGCAGTGGAGCCTTAGCTGACCTACAAATTTATTTCTTAATATGACAAAAACACCTTCTTATTGCCTTTAGCCATTTAGACCCAAGCTATGCGAGTGACTCCTTCAGCTCGCCCCATCAGTGGGCATTATCTACAGTTTTTAGCTTCACTGTCCATCCACCCTTTCAGCCTGGAAATCTTTCCGGCAGCACATCTTCCCCATGTGACTGCAGAACCAAGGCTTAGGGATGCCAGTAGGACAGCACAAAACAATGCTCGGTTTGAGGTAATGGTTCCCATATTACAAATCGGTTATGTCAGCAAGAGGCCTGAGTTTTTGGAAAACTCTCCCTTTTGAAGTTCCAAGTACGCGTGATAGATGTTGGTACTTTCTTTACAAGGTCAATGAAACCAGGCTGATTTCACTGGTGCAGGCACAGCTGCCAATTTTTAGGTCAGTGATGATCTCATCTTCTTCAAGCAGAATGAGAACCAGTATGCGGAGCTGTCATATGTTCTCCTGATACCCACACGGCTACTGCAGCACCAAGGTCAATACTAATTTAATCTGCTTTTGTGACTGCAGTGAAGCCACAGCACTTCTGCATTAAAAAATCATTCGTCATTTCTGGAAACTCAGGAAATGTTGCTACTGGCCAAGGGAGTCTAGTCAGTGTGTCCCGAGAGAAAGGGGTGTGTGATAATGCAGTTTTACTGCACACTATATAGAAAGATTAGGAGCACGTAAGATTAGATGCACTTTAATAAATGTTCACTAACACCAACATGTCTTTAATTCATTGCTGCAAAGTGCAGCCTATAACCTTTCAGAGAGTCTGGTTAGGATCTGTAATGGGTCTAAAAAGTACTGATGTTCTTAATGGAGAGTGCCTTAGGTGAAGCTAATGTCACTAGTGTGGATCCCCACACATATATCAACCTGAGATGCCCAGCATCCATGTCCTTTATTATTGTGATTTTGTCCTTCACTTCTGGAAAGCAGAAAACTGCCGTGGAATACACCTGTTCCTCCAAGAGCCATATGCACCACCAGCCCCTTTGGATTGATGACTCTCTGCATCTTCTGTCTTGACTGGGACCAGCTGGGAGGCCCTTATGGGCTTTTCTGAGGTTTCTCTGCCTTTAGACAAGCAGCATTTCTCAGTTTCCCACTCCACCACCTCTGTGTCCCCTCTTCCAGTTGGTTCATGCAAGTTCTTTATTCAGATGTCTGATTCAGCACCTGGTGGTGACTCAATACCTCCAGATGTGACAATAACGTTCCAGTTCTCCTGCTTCTGATCATGGCAAATTGCCAGCCTCTTTCTTTGTTTCTTGTGTTCCCTGGACAACTTATCTCCATTGCCAAAGCTTGAAAAATTTGCCATAATACTGGCCAGATCAAGGAAACTTCAGAAGAGCATTCGTATTTCTGGCCTTTTGTGAGATGATCAGCTTTTTCTTAAGACCTTTAACTTCTCTCTGTAGATTTTGTAGCTCCCACTTCAAGATGACCACAGGTAAGAAACAAATATGATGTGGTAGTGGTAAAAAGAACTGGCAGTGCTCTTCCCATCCTGATCACTACATTTGTAGAAGAAAGCTCTCAAACTACCAGAGAAAAACCTCCTATATGAGATATCTGTGTTCAAACTTTATCTTTTTTCAAGATTTGTTGGCTCAAATGAACACTTCTACATTTTGAGCACACAAGTGCTTCCACTTCTAAAATATATACAAGAAGTCTTAGCAGTGTTTGGCAATGATATAGAGTGAGAAACTGATACTACTAAGGTCCTATTAAAAAAAAGTTTTGAAAGGGATTAAAAGATAATTATAATGAGGATTAAGAAAAGAAATAGTATTTTTTCCTTCTTTTTTTTTTAATTCAATGCTTAATTCTCCAGACAGAAAAAAAAAAACAGACAAAAGACATTTATACTGTATATAAGCTTAGCTATGAAAAATATGCCTACCTTATTTTTATGGTATTTCAGCTTTTGTTCTGTAGCTTTCAGTTTGTTTTTTTAACTACAAAGACAAGCTTTCTATTGTTGTTTAGCACATAAATGTACTTTATGTCATTATGATCCACAAACCAAAGAACTGACAAAGCTGGGTCTTTGACTCTACAATAACTGGAAAGCATTGTGGGCCCTGTTCTGCTCTTACTGATTAATCAGTGCAGTAATAGGACCTCATTCTGCTCTCATTCAAGTCAACTGGATTTTCACTGTTAACTTTTATGAGACTAAGGTCAGAAAATATATTGCATGGAATTAAATACCTGGCAGGTTGGGTGTTGTTTTCTTTTTTTTTTTTTCCCCCTCCCTTAAAGGGCTAATTCTTCACACTGAATTGCTGGGAGCTACGGTGGAAATGGAGAATGAGTTGCTTCAACCTTTACGGGCAGTGCCATGGTTTTGATCTGCATTACAAAGGATCACTGAACATGAAGAGACCTGGTGGCTTTGAAAACTAGCCCCAGAGTGGCTGTGAACATATTTTGCCCCACATCCCACCCACTTTCAGTCCATACAGCTGCTTCACAAACAGTTCGCTCTTGGACTGTTTGGATGCACCTGGGAGCATCCTAGCCCACAGAGCAGGCTCAGGCAAGCACAATCCCTGCAGCTGCTGTAGAGAGCACACCTTGAGCCCAGGCAGGCACTGTGCTTACAGACTCCCAGTATGGAAAACAGTCAAGTCTGCTCTTGAGGGTGGTGTTGGCATAGTCAATATTGTCTCTAGAGATTTCTGGGGATCTCTGAGTGCTCTCTCTGACCCAGTTCAGTTTCTGTTGCACCGCTGTTTGCCCATAGCATTACCCTGGTGTGGGTGGAAAGAAAAACATGTTGTCTGCCAGGTACAGCTGTCAGAAAGGGCTAAACCCTCCCTGCTCTGAGAGGAGCATGCCTGCATACTTATAGGAGAGGCCATAAGGAGAAGAGTAGAGCTGGGCTGTGCAGCAATTAAGGGCTAAAGCTGCAGCTAGCTCAGATCAGCCATGCTCTAGGGATGTTAGTGATGCTACCTCGCCTGTGCCAGCTGAGGATCTGGCTTCTGGCATCTTTCTTGTCCCTCAGAAAGGCACAAAATGCAACATAGCTGTGAGCAAAAGAATAACAAAGGTTTTTGTTAGCAGCAAGGGTTAGAGAGCGGTATCAGTTTCTTCAATCGCTGGCAGAGTCCCTGCTGCTGGCCTCATCACCTGCCTGTTTCAGGCAATCTCCTCTCTAGGCTGCTTTAGCCATCTGGTAAGATTACAAACAGAACAAAGCAGCAGTAAAGGAGAAGAAGAAGTAGGGGCAGAGGGAGCTCGTTCATCCTGCCTCCCCCCTATGCCTCCTTTTCATCCTCTGAATGTGTAAATCCTGGCTGTGGCCAGGCTCCTAACAAATTGTGTGTGCAGAGGTAGGCAAGGCCATTTGATTCAGCTCTATTGGAAATCTGATTTCTCGTTGGTTTTACACAAAGGTCTATTAATTAGGGCTGATAGAGCTTAGGAAAAAAATCTGCTTGGCTAGCAAGGGCACTCTCTCGTTTGCTCGTGCTTTTCTTAGATCTTGCCAAGATCTCAAAAATAGAGGGAGCTTAATTACAGTCAGTGGATTAATCTCTAAGGGAAAGAAATTGTAATTAGCTCTTTGAAAAGTGCCACTTTTTCTTCTGGGCTTTCAGAGTTTGTCATTGTGTCTGTCTGTCCTTCTGCAGGACTAGAAAAAAGGTAATTCCGCATAGCTCTTCTGCTCATTTTTCACCCTAAGCCAGAGATGCAAATGGCAGCCTGACTTCATAAATATTTCCAGTCGATTATGAAGAAACCATTGTTTCTTCGGTTTTTATTTTAAGTCCTGCTTGCTGCTTCCCGTGGAGCAATTCTCTGAAGCAGTGGTCACTTTGGGTCCTGCAGCCAAGGTTGCAAAGGGCTTTTGGTGTCTCTTTGGGCTCGTTCTTTCCTTCATGAGAGGAGCAAGGAAAGCCTGGGTTTGACCGTGCCATTTCGAGCTGTTCATGTGATGGCATGAGTTGTAACCACCCGTCAGTGATCGATGGGAAGGCAATAAACCCCGTGCCTCGTAGTCTATCATTTATGTTCACGTTCAAGTAGGTTTGAAGGTGAACAGGGGTGTTGGGGAGAAAATCTAAAGCCAGAACAAGGCATTGCGAGAGATTTCAGTGAATTCCCATTTCTCACGCATGGGAATTAGGCACAGGTTTAAAAATCACCTTGATAAATGAGAATGTGTCCAGCAAAGACACACCAAGCACTCTGATTTATAACAGTCATTGCATGCAGTCATGTTCCTGACACACAGTGCCTTTGCTGTTGACTTTGCATATATGTAAGCTGATTTTCCAGACATGTACATTGGGGTACATCACACTTTGGCAGGCGAGACCAAGCCCTTTATGTGTACACACTGGCAGTGTATCAAGGAGAAGAATAAAAAGAGAAAATTAAATACTGTCCTATGGGGGAGCGAGCATGGAAGGATCCTTCAAGATGTATATCCCTTAATCCTTCTGCCTAGTATTTCATCATTCCTCAACAGTGCAGTAAAGCTTTCCCTTCATTAAAACTCTCAGTCCTAGGGAAGGTGACCCAAACTCCCCTTCCATCCATTTGAATCTTGCTCTGACAGCCGGTGACTAGTTAATTATTAATATGAAATATTTGATGGTACATACAGCAGCTGAACCCAGTTTAATGTATGCTCAGGGCGACTCTCTAAAGCTGAAATCAGCCATTCTGATGCTTTGGATTTTTCTACTGAAGTTTTGCCTTTTGCTTCCTCTTTTACTTCCCTGTCTTTCTTTCTTGTGCCTTTGTGCCTTCATGCTGAGTGTCTTCTTTCATCTCAGCGATGAACTTACAGGTCTGCATTTCGATTCTATTCCTTAATGTACTGATCAGGCTTAATGGAAAAAATAAGAAACAGGACACAAGCCCTGACTTCATCCAGTCTCCAGAAACACCATTTCTTTCTTCCTTCTGAAATGGAAGCCAGTCCAGCAATCCACACTTTGAAACACTGCTCATCTCTGCATACCCCTGGAGTCTGAGCTGTGCTATTAGCCTCAACTTAAGTGAAATCACATCACCCAGAGTCAAACATGTGCTACATGGGGTAAATACAGGCTTTAGAAGATTTATCTTCTCTCTTAGGGCATGCTTTTAGGATGCAAATCTCCTCTTTAAAATTATTTGCTCACTATGAGAGTATGATTTGCTACGTGCTTGCTTCGTCCACACACACATAAATTGCAGAGGTCATAGCTACCTGCCCACCCTGGGTGCGGCCGCTGTTACAGAATCTGTTGCTTTATCATTCAAAATAGAGGGATATCATCTGTTTGACTCCAATGTAAGCTCTTCAGCACTGATTTTTCAAAATAATTTTCCTTTATTGGGTCAGGTCTCATTTGGCTGCACCACTTTTGTGCTTTTTTCTGGGCAGCATCTTCTGTGCTGCTCAAGAGAATCCACTTTAATGTTCCCCACCAACCCACCCCCTCTTGCAGCAAATATTTTTATGCACTTCCTTGCATTTTGCCCTTTTGAGAGTCATGAGCCATGATAATACACAAAGGCTGGGCCAACAAAGCCCAGAATCCAAGCTTAGCACTGGAGAAAAACCCTCTCCTGACTGGCAGGGGCAAACTCCAAAGCATCCCGATATTATTTCCCTCTTAACATGAGAATCGGCTCAGTTAAAGCCTCTTTGAAAACCTGGCCATCAGACAACTCAGGAATATAGAAACCAGCACAGCTACTTCCAAATAGTGCTAATATCAAGTACAGCAAAGACACTGGAATTTGGCAAAGCCCAATTGCCTGTTCTTTCTTACTTACTGTACTGCCAGTACTCATTTTATGATCACCAGGATATGCACAGTAGTTATATGCTCATTATACTACACCCATCCCTCTCTAGGGGAAACATGAGCATGTAGTTAACCAATATTCTATTGCCTGCTGTAATTCCAGTTCATGTTAGGGACTTAGCAAGCAGCACACAACAGAAGCAACAAGCCCCATTCCTTGTTCCTCCTCTGCTCATCCAGCAGCCACACTAAATTATGCACATTGTTTTTCCTGAAGAATCTGTTTAAGCAGCATCATAAACCAGCAGTATTTGCATCGCTGAGACAACCTTTGTTCTACTTAGCACAAAGTAACACTCAATATCTGCATGCAAAAGCAGAAGGGGAGGTGATTGGGAAAGTATTTTGGGAGAGTTTAGAAAGCACTATTGAGATTTTATTATTATTATTATTGGAAATGTGAACATTTTCTATCACATTAACTGACTTTACAGCAATTTATTTTGCTGCTATCATAAAGGGAGGTAATGAACCATGAAGTTTCTTCAGGAAATTGTCAGCATCTGCCTGCAAATAATTTTCAAACACGTGAGCCATGAAGGAGGAACACAGTCATTCAAAGAAAATTGCTTGTCCTCATCTAAAGGAAAACCAGTCAGTGTCACTGGTGTTGGACACATTCAGGAGAAGGATCTAGTTTAAAGACATGTCAGTGGTATGTAACAATGGAAAATTTAGATGCATGTTAGTCATCTCACAGATAAGATTATCTCCTTTGAAAGCATATGTTTCCGCAGCTGGATAATCATAGTGAAAGGATAATCAATAAAATGAGAAGAAATTCAACAACCTGCTTTTTATTCTCTTAGGGATCTCACTTTTAAAAACAATTACCTCTCTGTTATCTGTGACACCTCCTTTGTTCCTCACAGTAGGTGCCTAACACTAAATCAAAACCGAAACCCATATCTAATCAAAGATAATAGGAAATTTAAAAGATTTCCTTATCAGTTGCAAACACATATGGCATCAGGTAGTAGTTATCTCGGATTAGGAAGCTTTCTGGGTGTGATTCACAGATATAATTTACCTCATATCTCTCTAGCTCTGGTGACAAACAAGGTACTGAAGAATAAAGCAACATCCTCAGGTTGTGATATACTGGAAATCTATGGGAAATGGATTCTCCATGCCTATAGCCTAGTGTGGTCATTTATGGTGCAAGGGGAGTATAAAATGCAACCAGCTATATGTGAAGCACTTTATTCACACCATTAGTGGGTGTAACTGACTGTGCAAGTTACCTGGCAGTGAAAAGTCAAGCTCATGTATGTTTTAATCTTTAAAAGTTTCCCAGTGATAGAAAAGTTGTATGTTTTCTCTATTCAAGCTTTCATTTTATACAGTTAGGACATCTATCATTCCCTTTCTTGGGTCTTTTCTTCCTTGATGTAATAAGAAAAAAGGGGGTTTCATTTTTTTCCTTTACTGATAGATTATCATTAAAAATATCTCAGAATTTGTTATGACTTCACACAAAACTGGTCACTGACATTTCTCTGACTAGGAAAAAGGCAGTGTTTGTCTTCATAGCAGGTTCATTGGCTGGATAAATGTCTCACTAAACTCATCACAAGCAGAGTTAGAATTCATTGATTTACTCATTTTGCCCTGTGCTCATCACTTTAACAGCTGAGCATTTCATAACTTTTGAATGGATTTGTCTCTGAAATAGATTGGTGAGGTAAAGAAATTTTATTTACTCCCATTTTAGTGGTGAAGAACTGAGGCAATGAGAGACTAAGTGACTTGTCACAAATCGCAAAGGAATCCAATAATGTGTCCAGGAACAAAGACCAGACCTCTTTAATATCAGTCCAGTGCCCTAGTCACAAGAACATCTTTCTTCTCCTTTCTTCCTTAATAACCTCTAACTCATTTCTTCCAGGGATTCTTGCAGCAGTCTGTGTCTCTGTTCACAGCTTGCTTGCTTTTACTGTAATCCCATCAAACTCTCCATCCTTATGGTGCTTTTAAAAACATTTTATATTTATTTCTGATATCAATACAAACAAATGATCACAGTATTCTTGAAGCAGCATTATAGCAAAGTCAGTATGAAACAGATGGAACAAATAAAATGAGGTGATGAAATGCCTCTCTAACAATAGTGGGAAGACAATATATTGCTAACAACACACAGTCTGCTGCTTCTCCACCGTGTGTGTAAAAAAGCTTTGTTAACAGAAATCACAGCTAGTTATGAATCACGATTATGGTTAACGTTTGCTTTTACTTGGTTTTCAGCTGCTAGAAGGACATGTAGCAATTCCTCCCAGAGTACATGTCAGCAGCCTAAAAATGTCAGAAATATCTGGCTTCAGTTATGCACTGAAACAATATTTCCTTGGCTGGGAAGAAGACGAGAAGGAGAGCTTGCAGCACTTAGAAAAAGAGGAGAAATACAGCATTTTGGATGCATCCTTACAGTTGCCTATGCCATTTTCTAGTCTTGCTGCAAAAAGTGTAATGGTCGATGGGGAAATTGATGGTGTTCATCCGGAGTCATCAACAGTCCCAGTTACAGCCATGTGACTCCTGGTGAAGTCAGTGGGACAGGGTATCCAGTGGGCTGCAAAGCCATTTCTCCAGTGCATGGCTCATACAAATCATTCCCGTTTCAGAAGTGACCTAACAGCTGATTTATGCTGGTATCAGTGAGTAAGCCTGCAAAAAGCCATGAAAAATTTATAGGCAGAATTTATCTAATTGAAGGTGGAATTTCTCCCTGTTTAATTTTCAACGTTGTTATAGGTGAGGAAAAGGGTCTGTTCTCTATCTGAGCTGGGGTTCTTGAGGATGCCCACGTTCTAACTCCCCAAAATCCTTACTGTGTTTGCATTCAATCTGAATTTAGGCTGCTGCAGCTTACAAATTCTGCATGTCCTTCTAGTATCAATCTTGGGCTCTTTCTATGAAACACTGTAAATCTTCTCATCCACCCAGCTCTGACTGTGCCACATGGCTGTGGAGGCTTCTGGCAGGGGACAGTCTGTCACACCAGGCACAAAGACAATGGCCGTTCTCCTCACCATCATTAGCGCAGCCCTAAACAGGCTCAGAAACCCACCCGAGTATTCCCTCGATTTACTTTTCATCTCAGCACAATTTTCAGGGTGAATACCAGGGTTCTTCAGCAACTTAGGCCTCAAGTAGCATCCAAAATTGTCTTGAAGGAAGGTCTAGACACAGCTGGGATATTTAGAATTAGATGGTTCCCACTTACTTTGTTTAACACACATTCAAAGTTCCACTAAGTTTCAAATCAGCTGCTGGTAAATGTTCTAGATCACACCCGCAACTTGTGTCTTACAGGGAAATATTTCAGTGCTTGCCCCTGAAAAAAGTAGTAGTTTCATTCAGCTCCCTCAGTCCCACTCAGGTATTTCCAGTGGAACAAGGAGTAGAATAAGATGATCTCCCAGATTTACAGAAATGGTGTACAGGTCAACTCTGTCAACTACTTTCATCCAGACCTGGCAGGAGGAGTCAGCTCGGTGAGTGGGACTGAAGGACAAAAGGGCTGGAACTACTGAAACTTCAGCCTGTGCCAGAGGCAACCCGGCTTTCTCCAGCCTTTTTCAAGGTCTGACTCTACAGAAAACTGGTCCAGAATTAGCACTGGCAGCCCCAGTGTGGATGAGCATCCGCACAGCTCTGCAGCCACAGCCACATCCTGTGGCAGGGGAGGGAGCCAAATTTGCACAGCACTGCTGAAGGAACAGCCCCTGGTGTGGCATTACTTGTGGATGCTATGTCAAACTCCATCAGTGAAAACCTCAGCCTTTCACTTCAAAAAACACATTTCTGGAGAATACGGATATTCTTGTTTGTTAATCAGAGATGGATGGGTTTTCCAGCTACCCTGGTAACATCTGTAACAGTCAGTTTTCAGGAAGTGCCATGGGTTTTTAGCAGAAAAGTCCAGAAACTTTAAAAAACCCCAAACCCCCAAATCATTAGAAACACTTGTATTGTCAGTGATGGCTTGCTCTTGTTATGCTATAAAACAGAGAAACTCGTCTTTACATGAATTTCCAGTAACCTCTGTTTTTCTTACACTTTTATACATGCTGTCCTCATAATATTTTTATAGGATGCGACAAAGAAACTATTTCAATAACGCTTTTCTTTCTTCATGTACTGAGGAACTATAACTTTTCATTTAGCCTTTTAAGATATGACACATCCTTTGACACTTTCTGACTCCTGGTACAAGGCAAAGGCAACTTCTGAGCTTGTGTTTTGGTTCTCCTTCTTTTTTTGATCTGTTTAGCCGAGCTCTTATCAGTTGAGAAAGAATTTTTAACCCATACATTTCTGGATGTTGAAAAAAAATTACTTTTCATTAACACCAGGACTGCTGCACTTAAGAGCTGCAGCAGAGCTCTCTTTTCCACCCCATAGGACTGGACTCTTTTATCCTTTAGTGCTCCCTTTATTTGTCTATAATGTCCCACTTATTAAAGTTTTCCAATCATAAGCTCCCGTTAATAATTTTCTTATTTATTACTCTTCATGAACATGGCTATTGGCTTTGATCAATAACATAATCCCATCTGCCCTACAGATATCACTAACTCCACAGATAAAGATAAGCTTTCGGGTCTTTCCCTTCCTTGGTCTTTACTCACTTTTCCATCTACTTCTGAGTAAAATCCACAAATACTCAAGTTGTCATTAATTTTTTTTTACATTTTATTTTCTTCACTAATATTTACATTGGCTATTTGGGATCTTTAAGACTGAAATACTGAAACTAAATTGTCATACTTTTGTATACAACTATGCTCCTACAAAAGCTAACAAAGGATAGGCTAATTTTCACATTCAGGTAAGAAAAATAAAAAAAATCAAATATACTTGTGGGAATAGGCAATAACACACATAACTCTTTTTGCAAATGAATCTGGGCTTGATAGGTTCACTTTTTCTTCAGGTTAACATCAAGACAGCATTCTGCCCAGTCACACCCATATTCATCTGCAGAATTTAGCCCTAAGCCAGTTCAGATATAATTATTATCATTTCCTCCTACTTCCCTTTAAAGTACTGCAGGCATAGTTTGCTTTGAAAAGAGCTGAACAACTTTTTCCCATGAAATACATAAAATAATCCTCTACTTAGAGCACTTGCTTCTTTTCACTCCCTACTTTACACAGCACATGTGGTTCTCATGACAAGAGAAAGGAAGAGATTATTTTCCTTTCCTTTTTAATTAATCCGTTTTGTACCAAAGCTGTAAAAAGAAAGCAAAGATTACTTAGTCAAAAGTTTTTCTCTCGTGACCTTCTCAGTGATGAGTAAAAATGGAAATTACTTGGAATTAGAGGCTGGCTAAGGTAGTGAACCAGCTGTGCATCTTTACAGGTTTGCCTCACTGCTAGTTTACATCAGACACACAAATTAAGTTTGCGGTCCCATCCTGGGCCTCATTTGTACAAATCACAAGCTCCAAGAGGGCAGTGCTGTAAATCACCCCCATAGGCAGCCAAGAGAGGTGGGTGGGTGCAAGTGCTGTGTTTCAGCCCTGGTTCTTGGGTCAGGTAGTCTCTGTTTCCTACCAGCTCCTCGTTCAGCTCCACTCTCACTTCCTCCCACACCTCCCAGCCCACCTCACTTCCAAAAATGCCCACTCCTCAAAAAAATCAGTTTTAATAGATGAGATTGACATAGAGCCTAGAAGAAACCACATGAAATGGTTAAAATGAGGGATTTATATGCAGCTGACAGGAGGAAAGTATCTGACAACCTTAAGTTAAAGTTGCTCTTCTGGCTAAAATCATTGTAAATGATAGCAATATTAAAAAAATCCAATGCCTCACTGAAACATCACATTGTACTTCTTTATCATGCTGAACCGAGCCAAACAAACCTAAAA
This sequence comes from Machaerirhynchus nigripectus, assembly GCA_013397975.1. Lineage (NCBI taxonomy): Eukaryota > Metazoa > Chordata > Aves > Passeriformes > Dicruridae > Machaerirhynchus > Machaerirhynchus nigripectus. Next base: position 242,463 of record VZRQ01005882.1, read on the forward strand.
AAAAAAATTCAGAGCCTTAAAGGCTCTTTCAAGGCAGGAGCTGCTGGAGTAGAAGAGTGTGGTGCTGTGAACTTCAGAGACATTGCCTCCAGGACAGCACTGAGGCAGCTTTCACACAGACATGTTAGAAATTCTGACCAAACCAGCTCAGCACAAGTAAACTGTAAATAGATGGTAATTCAGAGGGTGGAGAGGGAGCAAACAGCCAAAGATAATAAGATAAACAATACATAATTATTCAAATAGACTAAACATAAATAAAGCTGCATGTGTGTCTCTGTAAGCCCTCCGGGTCATTACGGAATTAAGGACACAATTAACAAGGATTAAGACATTTTCAAGAGGTTGAATTTATTACTTACATTTGTTCTCAGTGTAGTGGGGGATTTTAAAATTTATTGAAATTATGATAGTGCTATTATGAAGATAAACAATTCTGAAGAAGAGGTACTGGAGCAAGTTAAGAAAACCTAAGCTGATAAAGTTAAAAGAATTCAGGACTGTTCAGAAGCTAAACTTCAGAACAGAGACTGGCAAGAGCATGCAATGTGGAAAAACAAGGGTGTTTTCCAAGACCAAAGAGTTTCTCTCTTCCAAAATATGAGACAGAAAGGAACGTAGGCAAGAAAGGCAGGGTCAGCACTGAGGATGCCCACTAAGTGCAACCACAGACATTTTTAGTTTGGGGTGCAGAATCAGGCCAGCTGAGCTGCAGCTCTCTCCCTCAAACCTGCAGAAGAGTCCCATTGAATTAAGGAAGCAGAAAGTGTCAGCACACTTTCAAAATCCTTTGACAGAGCTCCACATAGCAGAGCAGTGGGTCAAATGACAAACTGTGGATTAGTACACTGCATTATGAATGGATTAAGCAATAGGAAACAAATAATCTCAGTACGGTCCTGTGTGACAACAGTAAATGCTAAACCCCTGGCGTCTTAAAGGTTACCCCTCACATCTTCCCTTTTCCATTATGTTTATTTGCTCATTGTGAGGTTTTATGAAGAGATTGCCTGAAGAAAAAGGGGAACATTTTCTTTCAGCTGGATTCTTCTTGCCTCCGCCACCCCTGGGATGACACTGCTAGGCTGAATAGCTATGTCAAGGTTCATGCTACCACATTATACATTCCAATTTCTTACTATTGGTACAATATTTCACACCTTCCTGGCTGTGATTTTTCTTCTGCTGCATCATCCTGCCACATCAGAACCTGGTCTGGGAAGTGAAGCAGGAGAAACACAGAACACTGTGAATCTGGTGCTGTTCCTCAAATGATTTTTCAAAATGATTTAGAGAGGAATGACAAAGCGTCACTGAAGTTTATGGATGCTGCTAAGACTGAAGAGCAGCATAAATTATGGAAGATGGCGAGTGATTTCAGTAGATCACACGTATACACCCCAGGCATGTAAAATGTAGTCTAAGGAATACAAAATAACACGCTCCTAGGTGAAATAACAGTTTCTTGACATTAAATGGCATTCTCTCCACATTGTGGTTTCAGAAAAATTCAGTATAGGTTTCAGAAGGCATTCCTCCCACCTCTCCCAGGATGCATGTAATGACACTTAACCAAATAAAATAGCATGAGCCATGCTAGGTAAACAGACCAACACACTGCAGGCAGTTTCAGACCTCTCTACTTGCCAGGCTCTTTCTTCTGTGTGATCATTGCTGAACAAGGGCTCTGATTTGGGTTTTGTTCCGTTGTTTGCCATAGCTGAAGCAGCAGCTGAAGAGATCCTGGGAAAGCTGGTGGAAACAGAAGCATGGCTGACTTTAGGTATGGAGAAGGCATGAAGGGAAATGGACATTAGCCAGCAAAACACACATATGCCCACCCTCACTGCTCATGCAGACAGCTTGCTCCCAGCTCTCACTGCACTCCCAACTTGCCCAGTGTCTCTGCCTCACATGGAAGGGGCACACAGGGTTCATCCAAGCCTGCAATAGGCCAGCAGACTCATCACTTTCTCTTCGCTGTCTGAGTCCACTACCTGACCCCCATGTCCCCTCCTCTCCTCCCTTCCCCACCACACCATCCTGCCTCTCTTCTTGGACTCACAGCACTGCCCCTCACTAAAACACAGAGGTGCTGCCAGCTGTGCCCTTGGTCAGAGGCTGGGCAGCCTCCACGCTGGGGAGCATCAAGCAGGCAGATCACCCTCCTGTGGGGTGCCAGGCTGAGGCAGGGGTGCCTCTTTGCTGGACTCTCGAGGCAGTAGATTCACATCAATGTGGGGTGCTCTGTCCCCAGCCTCCCATTCCCACTCCTCCCTTTGCACATGTCCTGGTCTTATCTATCTCCTGGTCAGCTGGTTCAGAAAGTGAAGCTGGCAGAAAACTAATTCTGCTAAGAATGTGCAGCCACTCGAGATCCCAAACTGGCGTACTCCAATAACAGTGTCTGCCTTAGGGGCAAGGAGCAGGTGAGGGATGGGAAAACAAAAAGCCAGAGGTGAGGATGCCATGACAGCAGTGCCATGACAGCTGTCTGGAGCTGTCTCAGAAGCACACCATTAAGCACCAGTCTGCTGGCCACCTCAAAACTGAGGCTTGTCTTCACCTGTGCAGCAATGACAGCCTCATGTTGTGAAGGTAAAATTTTGGGATGAAGACCTGCAGGGTTTGGGCACCTCTTTGTTTAGGAGGCACGCTGCTGTTCAGGAGCTCAGGGTCACACCTTTAGGCTTGAGCACTTAGGCCCCGTGGGGAGTAGTGGAGCCTTTTTTGATCTCCTTTACCTTCTGATATTGCTGTTGAGGTCCATGCGCTAGATTTAAATAACCATTTTGTGATGTACATAGAAGAAAACCACATGCAATGGAGTGAGTGCAGAGAGGATTATCATTCTGCTGTAGTAGAGCCAGGATCATGTTGTAATGATGTTCAAGGTCATGCAAGGTCATCAAAGGATGATTTGAAAGCGTTGCTTGCATTCTTGCCCAGGAGAGAAGAAAATCTGGACTAAGCTGGGAAGGAGAGGGAGTCTCACAGGCACTGCATGTTTTCACAGAGCAGCCCAAGCAGAACTCCTGCTATTTCATGAGGAAATACTGAAAGGACAGAAAGAAACTGGCACCACTGCTGCCCTCTGTGAACCTTCCCTATGCCCTGCTCCTCTGCCTCCCACTGGCCTCTCCTTTGCAACCGTGGGAGGGAGGCATAGTGGCCAGGCAGCATCCTCTGACTGCTGGCAGACCTCTGGCAGACCTCTGGCATACAGAGGTGAGACACAGAGAGGAACCTGTCCAAACCTCCTAGAAGGATAGAAAGGGGGAGCCACTGCCCAGTGCCAGCAAAAGAAATCTCTCCAAAGCAATCTTTTCGCAAGTGGGGGCTGGGAAAGAATTAACTGCGTCAGTTAGGCAGAGCTCAAGGGGAAGGGAGTGGCAGCTTGGGTATTTTTCATCTAGACAATTAGGTCTGATCCTCGGGGCAGTGGGTGTTAGGCCAAGGCTGGAAAACTTTCCCTAAACTAGCAAAGCACAAAGCTTTCACGCAGTGTGTGCTCAGCCCCGAGAACTTCCTGGTAACTCTCGGGTTATTGAGGCAGATTGTTGATTAGAATCCAAGAGAGGATTAGAAACTCTTTTAAGCATAAATAGTATTTGCAACTGTGTGAGTTAAGCAAACGGATACAAGGGAAATCAAACCTCACGCTTCAGGGCATAAACTGCTCTCTTGTGAGTCAGGATCAACCTTTTTTTTTTTCCTCTACACATCGCATCTCATAATTAGCTAGGTGCTTGCTGTGGTTTTGATTTGCTCTGAAGCATCAGTTACTGGCCGCTGCCAGAGGCGGGGTGCTGGACTAGATAGACCCGTGATGTGTTTCTGTAGGGCAATCCTTTTGTTCCCACATTGGCAAAGCTTTGTGGGAAAGCTTTAGTGATTCATGTCTTCAGCAGCTCCTGGTCTTGCCGAACACTGTCCTCTCATTTCCATAGGCACTAAAGTCACTCTAAATTGGTATAGAAATAAAAAGGCAAAGTTGCAGGAAGGGTTATTTATCTACGTGGTGCAGACAGCATTTATTTAGTAAATATAAAGATGCTTTTAGGACCTGTATGGGCAATTTTTTGCTAGCAAAAAATTAATTATTTTCCATATTCCATTTCAGCTGCAAAGCCAAACAACTTCCAGAATGTTTTGTATGTTAATATATATATATATATCTGTGTGTGTGTGTATACACATACATTTATGCATGTATATATATAAATATAAGTTGGTCCAATAAAGGGATTTGAATTACTAGCATTTCCTTACAAATTAAAGGCAGGCAAGGACCAGTAATGCAGGTGACAGAGCATGCAGTAACAAAGTCTGCCTCTCCATGCTGCCTCTTTGATGTACCTCATCTTTGCCCCGAAGGAATTTCATTATCCTATGGTGAGCTGGCAATGAAATCTGTACTCAGAATCAAGCCTTCATAGAAAACGATATCTTGACTCTTTGTTCCGTACAGACTAGCCGTGTGTGGTAGGAATATGTTTCTATTTGTGTGTGATCTGAGTGTACTTTGAATACTGATCTCCAGATAAAAAGGATGGAGATCTAATTTGACAAAATACTAAATTACTCTATCTTGCCTTATCCAACAAAATTCTGATGCTTATTATTGTGATGAATATTTGGGGCGATACTTGTAGTGTTCAGCATGTGTGAGAAAAATCTCTCTGTGGAGAACTGACTGGAGTGTCAAAGATCCTGATTTATAAAGAGTGCAGAGGGCTCTTAAGTACTATTTTTAGAACAATGCCGCAACAGATTTACACGCAGGGAAAAAACCTTCCTCTACAGTCACTTAGGAGCAAAGTAGCATTTCACTGCATAATAATGAGGAATTAATTGCTCTTTGTCATCACTTTTTATGCAAATTGCCATAGAACACTTGCCCAATGTGCATTTTACCTTTTAACAAAGAAAGTAGTCATGACAAAATAGACCAAATTTCATAAGCTAAAGACAAAAGTAGGCTGTACCATACACAAATTGAAGCTAGCAAGTCTATTCCTTTGAGGAACTCTATCAACTTCCTATGAAAGTCCATTAAAAAAGAAAAAAAGAAACAAGGAAAAGGTTTCTTGGCCTACATGTCTACTTAAATTAGGTTCAATTATTAGACAAGTCAAATTTCTTCACATGGAATTTGCTCATCACTCTTTACAGCCTTTGTTTATTTTTTTCTTTTTGCTTGGCATAATCACCAAATATGACCAATATTTTGTTTCCTTACTGCTTACAAGATTTTGCTGTATCATTACTGGATTTCAAAACTCATGGGTTGCCAGTTGTTGAAGAATGTTTTTCTGACTTATATTAAAAAAAAAAAAAAACAACAAAAATAAAAACATTATCACCCTTGTGTTTCATGTATGTTTTCACAATATCTACATTTAGATTAAACTAACAATTCATCAGAGAAAACCAGAACAGAAACAGCTATAGAATAGCATTTCCTTTCACTGCAAGAAAGAGAAATACATAATAAATCATTGTTCTTCTACATGAAGCTTTAATTTTTCAGTCATTCTGCAACCAACATTGAAAATTTAATGTAAAAATTAACCAGATGGCAGACTGGGTCAAAATGTAGACATCCTAATGGATTGCCTTGTGTCAAAGCATTTTGTCCAGAAACATCTCAAAGTGTTTTCTTTTTCCTGAGAAACATAGGAAGGATATCAGTGTGCCAGGAGTTTCTGTCTTGCATGTGCAATGAATTAATTCAGTGAACCAGCGGGTCTTTTCAATCTCTAGTTTCCACCAACTTCAAACATAATAGCGAGTTCCAACAGAGTCCCTTTTCTATTCATAAGCTATTCACTGCAAACCTTTGTAGTTCACAACTTCAAGTTAACATAGCAAAGAGCAGCTTTAAATCTCTCCTGTAATCAGGGGTCACAATTATTTGCTGCAGCTACCAAAAAAACCCCCAAAAAACACCATACTCTGTAAGCCAATGCACTCTGCTTTCACCTCTATGACAGAAAAACAACAGAGACTTGACTTCTGCCTTAAGTGTTAACACTTAGCAACACTATCTATTAATCAAAAAATAGTTGAATGCAGCTTATAAATCCCTCTGCATGGAAAGAGCCATCTTCATCCTCACAGAAATATATTTCCTGTCCCGGTCCTTGCTTAAGGTGCCTTCTTGAAAAAAGCAAAATAAATGAATGCGAGAAGTAAATGAATCAAACAGATAATTAAATATGTCAGTGGACAGTTTCACTGGGGTCCCAAGTCTTTGGTTAGTGTTAGAGCTAAAAGCAAAATGAACTACTCCCTGCAAAAGCCAAAGCCTTAAGTGTAGCACTGAAGCACTGAAGCACTGAAGCTTTCTCCTCTCTCCACACCCTCTCAGGACTGCAGTGAATCAGGGATTTAGCCTTTAATAACAAGTCCAAAATTCTCCCAAAAGCTTCGCTAAGGCCATCAGAGGCAGGGGGAGCCACCCTGCCAGTAGGGCCAGTGTGTGCCTGCTGAGTGCCAGTACACCTGCACCCTCTGTGTTCCCCCCCAGCACTCCCACCAGTCCTTCTCCAGTCTCTGTTCAGCCAGAAGCCGTCCCCAACCTCCACAAGCCTTTTAATGCTCCAGTCATGTCTGAGCTTCATGAAGCACACATTTTTATTAAACTACACGATGACCAGACTTGCCTTTTAAATTTTACATTCCCAAGTGTCGCTGTGCATCACTTCCCACCCCTCCCTCTGAAGGCACACTGGATACCTTGGACATCCCCCATAACACAGTAGTGTTTACTGCTGCTGGGCTCTGACAAAGCTGGTGGCTTTGCATTCTGCTCCGTCGTCCCCTCCATCTCCACTGCCCACCCGCAGTGCTCCAGGCTTCTCTCCCAGTCACACCAGCACTGCATTGTCTCCACGGCTCCATCTGCTACATCCTGCATGACTCATCACCAGAAATACCTCTCCAGCGTAAGGCTTAAGCAGCAGCGTGCTCAGTATTCCTCCTCCTGCAGAGGCAATGGGAGCACACAGCCACCATGACAGCAGCCCAGACAGCACTGAGAGACAGTGCCAGAGGCACAAGAGGCAGCCAGGCATCCAGTCAGACATCCCACCAGAACTGCCAGTTCTGAAGAAACTCCTCCTGACCTCCCTAAGACAACAGGCAGATGTCCTCTGCTGTGGCTGCACAGCCCAACCAGGAAAGAAAGAAAAAGTCCCTGTTAAGTATGCACTGAAAGCAGAATCATGGGTGCTAGAAGGTCACAACTGTTACCAACTCAGTACCTCTGTGAGTAATAATTACCTCTAGGCTTTTAATGAGTGGATTTAAGTCTAGTCAGCCGTTGGTGCATTTGTATAAACGCTCACTGATGTTGAAGACTACGTGGAGTAGAAGAGCCCTTATAAATAGCAATTTCTCTCCACAGAACAGTGCTTTTCTTCTTACCTATCCTCTGTTCCCTCCCAAAATCATTAGAGTTAAATCTTGACAAGTAACTGGTGTCCTGTGACATAACTGCTACCTAGATTGCTCAGAAATATCTCTGAGCTCTTGAATGGAAAGAAGTCTTCAGCCTGACATTTAATATACAGAATACAAACACCATTCTGTCATATCTAGATTAACCTCTGCGTGCCCTCTTTGTTCTCCAGTCCCAGATGTTTTCCCTCCCTTGGCACTGCTCAAGAGAAAGAAGCGTTTTTCTAATCCTCTTGTGCATCCCTTGATTTGCAGAAGGACAGCCTGGTCAAAGCAGATGTTTTGCTTCCTCTCACAGTTTGCTGCAGATATTTTCACTTCTCTGGATAACGGGGTTAGGAATGAGGCCTACACCCATGAGCTAGCCGTAACCGATACGGTGAAGGGATTTCCCTGAGACAGTCGTGAAGGAATTACCATGGACATGATGGTCTGCTGATGGGGGGATAACTTATCAGGATGACCCTTATCAACTGGCCAAGTGGAAGAGGGAGTGGTACCAAGGTGTCACGGTTCTGTGCTGGCCTTGCACAAGACCCACAGACTTTGTACTCTCTCTCTTTGTAACTGGCCATTTGCATATGAAGTGGCTGCCCCCCTCCCCCAATTATGACAGCAGTAACAGAATATTTGACTACCTCCTCTTCTCCCCTAAAGTGGAAGCTGGCATATGAAACCCCTCACATTGCAGACAAGTCAATGGGCTTTCTCCTCTCTTTTCCCCAAAGCCAGGGATGCATTTTGGGTAAGATTTGTACCTCTGACTGCATCAGAGCATACCCTCACTCATACATAGCACTTAGTACATATGTGCTAGTATTTTGCAGGTCTAGTGAACTTATCACCAGCAATCCAGGAAGAATCTATAACATGTTGCTCCAATAAACAGCACTGTTTGTAAATCTGTGTTTGTGAAAGTTCCTACTGAACCCGACCAGACTTAGAGTGCTGAATTGGCACACTGCACTGTTTGTGAATCTGTGATTGTGAAGGAGGCCAGACTTAGAGCGTAACCCAAACTATTTGTGCATCTGGGATCTTAATGAACGCAGCTGGATTTATGGTGTCAAATTGGTTCTAATCAGAAATTAAGCTCAGCCACACCCAGCCCCTCTGATCTCAGGGCTAGCTGGAAAGCAAGAGGGTAGGAAGTAGTAAACCCTTACTAGGAGGGTAGGAAAGCAAGGGCTTAATTTCTGCCAAATTTCTATACTCTTAATACAATAACTAGAAGGACCAAGTGTTGCTGGAAAAAGGGATTACAAGGCTTTTGAGCAAGCTGAGCTAAAACAAGGTTTTGTCCACAATCACCCTCAAACAAATTGACTGCTGATTCTTAGTGATAGGAGAACATGTGAACCGAGATTTAAATATGTCATTTCAGATGTCCTTGCTTTTAGAAGTAGACTCTGGGATCATGCTGACCTGCAAAATCATGGAATTTGACAGACTTGACCTTTAGAACTCTTAAAAAATTAAGTTTTATATTACACTTTAAAATACCATTCTAAATGCAAATTCTAAAATGTAACTCACAATTTGTAAATAATAATGAGCACACTAAGTAAAAAAAAGCTGAAAGCAGTAATAGAGCTGAGGAAATTCTCAGCAGATGGCACTGATTTAAAACAAAATGAGGAAGGACAAAGCCTTAACCTGGCTAGCCATCTCCAGGACTTGCTGTGGGCTGTATTTGCACTGCTTTTCACAGCCCTGAACTTCAAAGCACCAGCAGGCTGCTAGGACTGTGTTTGCTTTGGGGCTGACAAATTCTGACCTCCTGTAAAACCACTGGAAAGAATAATCTTTAGCTCATTCATCCTACCTGTCTAGCATAGGTGTTGCAATTACTTTTGCCAAATTAAACTATGTCAGACCTAAGTTGGGTGATCCCAGCAAACAGGTGATGTGAACAGTTTACTTCTTTTTTTTTTTTTTTTTTTTTGAAAAAGATAAAAACCAGAGAATCCACTAAATGACCACAGAACACTTTTTGGACATAATGCATAAACCTTAATGATTCCTGGCCCTCTGTCTCTTGACATACAACGAGTTCCTTATATTCCCTTTTTATTATGTTATCTGCATCAATTTTTTTAAAGGTCAGTGCCTGCCATGTTTTCCTACCTTGCTTCCCGACACAATAATTTTAGTCCCAGCAACAATGCTTTGTTGGTACCCCAATATATTTCCAATATTGTATCTCACCTCATTATATACCTCAAAATACCATGCCGGTGATCTGAAGCTCTGTGCATGACAAATGCTCCTTTGTGGAGCTGTGTGGAGCTTTTGATGTGATGTCAAGCCACACTCCGGAGACGGTACATTGTGGATCTTTGATACCGCGCACCATGACAATGTCTCCTTCGTAGCTGTCACCGCCACTGGCTCAGGGCGTGCTGCTGGTGCTGTCAGTGCTCCAGGAAACGTAATGTACTTGGGGTGTGTTAGGCTCTGCTTGCGAAAAGACATATGGTGCCTGTAGTATAATCAGTAATCAACTGCGAATTTCTTAATCACTGCGAAGAAAATGATGCAATGTCATTAATTCTACCTGCACAGCCCAGGAGAATATGTGCATAATTACCAATAACGACTTGGATCTCTGCGCAGGACCAGGGCTTACCCAGGAAAAATGGTATTTTCAACCCAAATGCTGCAGGGCAAAATGTACTTCAGAAGGAAACGACAACTTCCTGAATTAAAACCTGCAAAATTTGTCCTCATTTTTCCTTTTTCACTCCTTCATTACCATTGTAAAGATAAAATTGCATAAGATCCACTAACGTGTTGTTCATTCATAATCTTTGAGTCAGCGCGGTTGAAGCCAAGACTGCAGTACTTCCCATAGCACTTTAAATTAGGAATTGCCTCTCACTAGGAAAAAGCCATTTGTTTTTATAAATACGTGACTGAAATACCTTGCAATACACAGAGCTCTCCAACAAGTGGCACTATTAAGACTATTCAAGTTACGAGATTGATATGCAAATGAGATCTCAGAAAGGGATGTTGGGACATGTTTTACAATATTGGATTCACTTTAAAATCTTTTAAATTTACATATGAAATATGATTTAAATATATATTCGTAATTCAGCTACTCTGGAAAGTTTAGTGTTATCCAAAAAGGAACTACTGAAAAGTAGGTCAAGTGCCATAAGCTCAACCAGGCAGTCCTCTCCAAAGAGGTGAAGTCATGGCAGTGTGGAGAAACCACCTAATTAATATGTTAGTAAAGGTAACATGCAACCAGGAAATTTGTCCACAGCGCTGAGCCAATGCATGTTGTTGAATCTGTGGATGCAGCCTTTTCTTGAGGATGCGTTGCAGCTTTTGTGGCAAGTCATCCTTTATCTGTTCTCGGGTCAACTTCTAAATTGCACTGCTTCACTTTCAATCCGACCTTATTTTGTTGTCTTTGCTTGAAAAATTGGGGATTGTTTTGAGAGACCATACATGATCCCTCTTCACATAACTTGTATTTGGCTGGAATATATGTTTGGCTTCACTGCAAGAAAAATGGTCCAGAAATAGTTACATATACTAAAATTTAGGCATGAAGATAGATGATTGCAATGGAAACAGGATCAGACTAGATTTGTTGCTGAAATATAAGTAGTTTGGAAACTGATTGGGAAGCCAAGGCGTTAAAATGTAAAATACATGATATAAAACCAGCATTTTTAAACAGTAGGCTTCATTTGGTTAGTATAATATTCCTTCTGTATTTGGAAATCAACTCTGTCAGTTTTTCCCCAGTTTTCTAGTGTAATATAGAGGTACAACAACCATAACAAAATCATTATCTGAGTGACATACAGGAATGTGACCTCTGTCTTGCATTATGAGTTGATCACAAAATTGTTAAAAGTGTTTGGGTACCAAAAGCTACATCGAGCTACATGGTGAGTTTTCAAAAAGCCTCTGTGTAGAGTCCCTGCTTAGCTCCACCTTCTTTCACTCTGTGCCGATATCTCCGTCCTGCACAAGCACGACCTGATTCACACTGAAGCCACTGCAAATTTTATCACAGCGTAAACTGAATAATAAAATCCAAAATGGATATTTTCACATTACTCCTCCTTTTAGCCAAATAGTAGCATTCATTTTAAAACATCAGCCAGTAAGATAAATGGCAATTATTGTGCTCTGGGCAGAGTGTACACGGTGTGCTTTGTTGAGTTCTCAGTTTGGACGGCTTTGACTACCTGGAGCCGTATCTCCTGGAGTGTGCTGTAAACAACAGAATTCGTGCACTTTGAATGCAGTGGCATAACGGGCATGCTAACTAAGGCATTATAAATGCTGCACGGCTTATTTTTATTTCTTTGTCCTTCTCATTATAGTATTTTTATCTCTCACGCGAATACAAAATTATTTTTGTGTCTCAGGGAAAAACGAGGCAGCGTGAAGGCTCAGCCCTACCAGTGTATAAACATGATGAGTCTCCTTACACCCTGTGGAACTTCTTTTGCATGCTTAACACCATATATGTCTGCAGAACCAGAACCTAAATGGCACTGGTGAGCAAGGCTTTATATGAACATTACTTGGAGAGTGAAGTTTATTAGTCAAAATCTCCAGTGGGGTGCTATTCTGCAAGGAAAACTAGGGGCAAAATGCTGTAAGGAACCAAAGACATTCCACTTTACATAAGCGGACAATAGTGCAAAATGCAAACTGGGGAGGATCATGCTTTTGAAAAGTGACTATATACTCGCCCTGACATACAAAGAGTTGAACCTAGGCTGACAACATCGTTTTCTGTAGTTTAGCAGACTCTGAAAATGCAGGTAGCCTGATGAAGCTGCTGCAATTTCAGAAGAAATCACTGAGAAAACTTCACCAGAATCGCTCCTCTCTAAAAGACACAGAAAACACAGTATATCATCTGGCTGTAGTTAAAGGGGGAAACAGAGGATGAAAATGTACAATGAAAACTGACAAACACAGAAAAAATAACAAACATGCACATGTTAATTACTGAACGTGCTTTTGTTAGCAGTAGGTCACCATCATTCTTTATTGACATTTACTGCAACTGCAATTTCTTTTTCAAGACCACTGACCCAGGAAAATGTAACCCTCTAGTTATCCAACGCCCTTTAATTAGAGATGTCTCCAGAGATAATCTCACTCACGGCCCCTATTGTGAATCATTTATTCTCCAACTTTCCTTTTTATCAACTGTCTTTCATCTTTATGTTTTTCTGTCCGAGCTCGGCTGAGTAACTCGGGCTTGCAGAACAGGGCTTATTCATTTACCGGTTCTCCCAACTGCATTCCAAGTCCATTGACATTTGGGGTCTCGCTCGGAAGCACTGGCTGCCGGCACCAGGATAATTTGCAGGAATCACAGCTTTCCACTTGGCAAAAGGAGCCATGGCGCCAAGCCTCGGGGTGGGAAAAGGGCTCGGAATCGGGCGCTTTGCACACACACACACACACACACACCCGAGAGGAGGAGAGGAACAATCAGCACTCCCGCGCTGGGAACACTTGTCGGGGTTTTGTTTGTTTTCAGTCCCGGGAGCGCTCATCTCCCCGTGCGATGTTCGGCACGGCTGACTCATGACTGTTGGGCGCTTGCGGTCGGCACTGTAAGTAGGATGAGGTTTCTCCGGGGGGCGGAGCGCGCAAAATAACGCAGGCATCAACATCGAGG